>CAJNDS010000449.1:107500-137621 GCA_905221605.1 Symbiodinium natans | reverse complement strand
GCACTCAGGTTGCTCGTCTCAGGAAGGGGCGTGTGCTGAGGCGAGGCCTTGGCTCAGGAGCTGGCTCAGCTGCCTGAGCGGCCTTGGCATCCAGCCTATCCTGGACCTGCTGAGCCAGGTCTAAGGCTTCCTCAAGGTGGTCCTCCTGAAAGTCGTCCAGCTCAGCGATGAGGGCCTCGATGTCCCTCAGCTGGTCTTTGAGGTCCTTAACCATCTCCTTAGCCTCCCCACTCAGGTCCCTGATCTTCGCGACACTGCCCCTCAGGGTGTTCTCAGAGTAGCCATGACCCCTCAGGCGGAAGGTGCAGGCACTCAGGCTGGAGTCGGTCGTCCTCAGCCACTTGTGAACCACCTCTGCTGAGATTTCCTCATCCTCATCCTCAGGCAGTGGCGGAGGTGGTGCCTTAGGAGCAGCCTCAGGAGCCCCACCTGAGGAGGGAGCTGGGCCAAAGCTGACATCCAACCCTCTCAGTGGGCCTGGCTTCTCCTGAGCGAAGACCCTGAAGCGGATGTCTAAGTGCCTTCCCCAGGGCAGGTCCTCAATCAGAGGCATCACCTGCTGGTGCCACTGAAGGATGGCTGAGGCAGGCCATGAGGAGCGGCAATAGATGCACCGGGTCTGAAAAAGGATGCGAGTCAGGTAGATCTTAGTGCCCTTGTTCTGCCTCAGACAGCCTGGGCACTCAAAGTACGGCTCAGCCTCATACGAGTGAGGACGGTCATACTGAAGGGTCTGCTCAGGATCCCTCACTGTGGAACGAAAAAGCCTCGTGACAGGTGGCGGAGGAATTGGCTGAGGCACGAAACTCTGAGGCAGCACAGGGTTGCCCTGAGTGAATCCCTGAGGGGCTCCGTGATAAGGCCCTACTGCCTTAGGAGGAGCACCCTGAGACTTCACTGGAGGGAAGGACATGGCTCAGAATGTACTTGCTCAGAGGCTTGCTGCTGGGGATGCTGAGAACCAAAAGTGCTCTGAAGAAAAACAAGTTCCTCATGCTCAAGCTCTGTCTGAGTCCTAGATGCAAGCACTCACTCCTGTCTCAGTGCCTAAATGCAAGCCCTCACTGAAGCTAAATGCAGCCCAGCAGCTGGCCAAGCTGAGCCCACTGAGGAGGGCAAAGCTCAGGAAGACGGCCATCTTCGTCTGAGTCTTCCTGAGATGCAAAGCCACTAGGTTTAGGGTTTAATTAGGGTTTAATTAGGGTTTAGGATTTAGGGTTTAGGGTTTAGGGTTTAAGGTTTAAGGTTTAGGGGCTCAGGCTGCTACTTGATCTGGGCTCTAAGTCGGTTGGGGCTACAGGGCCACATGTTCTGAGACTTGCCAACCTCAACTCGCACTGAACGACCCCCCCCCCCCCTTCTGAGTGCAGCCAAAGGGTCATGGCTGAGACGAACTCAGGCAGGAGCTCAGGCGGGAATGCGAGGGGCTGCTGGAAGCACAGAAAAGCTCTGAGGATGGCAGGCGAAGGAAGGGATGAGCTTAGTAAAGGCATCTAAGGGCAGGGCTCTCTACGACTACTACTACTACTACTACTACTACTACTACTACTACTACTACTACTACTACTACTACTACTACTACTACTACTACTACTACTACTACTACTACTACTACTACTACTACTACTACTACTACTACTAATTAATTTCGAGTCATATATAAGCTCATCCCTTTTAGATTCATATGGATTCCTTTTAAATCTATCTAAACTCCTCCCTATTAAAATCATATAAACCACCGGAGCCCTTTATTCAGGACCCAATCCACGCCCCGACTGTTCAGGGGGGGGGGGGGGGGGGGGGGCCCCCCACATTAAAGCAGGTCCCACATTACTGTTTTTGGTGAGTGTATAGAAGGTTCCTTTTCAATATTGGTGAGTGTGTATATATATATATATATATCTATATATATATATATATATATTTTGGGTGTCCTTTTGGGGATAATTACAAGAAATATAAACCCTACTCCATGTCATCAAGGCGTTCTTGACTTCTTGGCCTTCCCTGCCCACCAGTGCGCCATTCCAGCATCTCAATCCTGCACTGGCTGCTTGACTGCAGTATTTCAGGGTTCATATTTCCTGAATTTTGTGCGAGGTTCCTGAATATCATGCCGTCCGAATGCCAATCATACAATCAAATCTTGAGCGGTGTACTGTACTCTTCCGTACCCGCAACCCTAACGCGTTTTAACGATTTCAGTTGCAGGGTCAGAAGAACTACTAACGGTATTCCCTTATGGTCCCCTTGTACCTATACCATAATGACCCCTCCAAAACCAGTTCAAAGGAGACTTTGGAAAGTCGGAACTTTGGGCAAAGATTCACAGCGGCAAGATGTCAGAATCTCGGGCCCTCGATGGGCTGTCGGGTGTGCTTCGGGTCCAGACACCGCGGGAAAGGGGGCTTGGTAGCCCAGTGGTACCCTTTGACAACTTTTTTTGGTTCTTGCTTCCCCGTTTAAAGCAGCCAACCCAAGAAAGGGTGTCCTTGTGATAGTATGGTGATTTCTCTAGATTAGTGTCCCCTCTTATTTACGGTACCCAAAAAAGGACCAGAATTTTAACAACTCACCATAATATGGCTACTGAGGCGCATGCAGGGGTTTGGGCTTACGGTTTATGGGTCTGGTGGTCTAGGCGTTTTGACGGTTGCCTTTGACAAACCTGGGGCCTCAAGCCCTAAGGGGCCTCAAGGCCCAAGTATTCTTTCTGGGCCCTAAGACCCCCTTAAGGGAAGGCCCCAAACCCAGCCAGAAACCCCGAAACCTCCACACCTAAGACGCGCCACAAACTGCAGAGGCCCGAAGAACATTTTAGCATCTAAGCCCTTGAATGCCATAAAACACCCTACCTTAAACCCTCCGCCCTAAACCCTAAACCCTAAACCCTAAACCCCGAACCCCCAAACCACCAAAGGCCGAGCCCAAGACGCTGTACTCCGTCAGTCCTCACGTTCTGTCATGCAGGCACGAAGGGGCTCAGCGCTTAGCATTCGGGGTCTGGTGCTTAGGGTTTAGGGTCTAGGCTTTGGGTTTTTTGGGTTTGGGTGTCAGTGTTTAGGGGCCTACAAACCCTATAAGAAGCCCTATAAACCCTATAATAAACCCTATATATGAATCCCGAGAATGAAACCTATAATTCACCCTAATTATGCTAAGCCCTAAACCCTTTAATAAGCCCTAAACCCTATAAACCCTAAATAAACCCTAATCCGTCAACGCGATAATAAACCCTAAACCCTATAATAAAACCCTAAACCCTATAATAAACCCTAAACCCAAACCCCAAACCCTAAACCCCAAACCCTAAACCCCAAACCCTAAACCCTAAACCCTAAACCCTAAACCCTAAACCCTAAACCCTAAACCCTAAACCCTAAACCCTAAACCCTAAACGAGCCAGGCCCGTGCTGCTTGCGTGGATCCGCGAGGTGCCAAGCGCCGTCGTGGAGAAAGGCCTCCTTGGGGCTCTAGGGTTTACGGTTTCGGGTTTAGGGTTTAGGGTCTAGGGTTTAGGGCCTACCTTTGGGGGCTCTAGGGTTGAGGGTTTCTAGGGTTTGGGGTTTAGGGTTTAGGGTTCAGGGTTTAGGGTTTAGGGTACAGGGTGTGTCAGGGGAGGGCGCGCGCTCGGGTGTGAAACACCCCGGGCCGCGCGCTCACGTTGCCCGTCAACCCACCCCGGCCACCCAAACTATACTCTATTGGGGTTAGGGTTTATGGAATTTACTTTCTTGTGCTCTGATGCTTGCTTTGATGTTTTTAAAGTTGCGCTGTTAGGGTTTTAGCTGGGGTTGGGGGTAGCCTCGGCCCTTTTCGGGCCTCCGGCGTGTCAGGGCCCGTAGAGGCCCTTATTTATTTGAAGGTCAGGGAAACCCTTTGTGTCTGCTCCTGGATTCCCCTTCTTTAAGGGCCTCAATTAAGCATCGATTTCACTGCCAAAAAATCGCATTTTTCATTGCGGGTACGGGCATCCTGGGGTCCCCTTCTTTTAGGGGGCCTTTTGAAGCCTTTTGAAGTATTTTGGTGGCTCTCGGGGTCTCTCGGGGCCTTGTTCGGACCTTCGGCGTGTCAGGGGCCGTAGAGGCTTTATTCATTTAAAGGTCAGGGAACCTATGAATGAATTTTTCGCCAATGAGTCTTTCAATCGCTAGGGTTTAAGCTCGGGTTCGGGGTAGCCTCGGCCCTTTTCGGGCCTTCGGCAAGTTAGGGCCCGTAGAGCCCTATTTGCGAGCCCTTATTTGCTTGAAGGCCTTCGTAGGGTTTTGCGGTGTCAGGGTTCAAGCTGGGGTTCGGGGTAGCCTCGGCCCTTTTCGGGCACGTTAGGGCCCGTAGAGGCCCTTATTTGCTTGAAGCCCGTCGTAAAGTTTTGCGGTGTCGGTTTAGGCTGGGGTTCGGGGTAGCCTCGGTCCTTTTCGGGCCTTCGGCACGTGGGCCCGTAGAGGTCCTTGCTGATTTAGGGGGAGCCATCGATTTCAATACTAAAAAAGAACATTTTTCATTGCGGGCAGGGGTGCCTAAAAACAATGTTTTCAATATTCAAAAATCGCATTTTTCATTGTGGACACGGACAAATCTTGTGGTCCCCTTTCTTTTAGTTTGCCTTTTGAAGCTTTTGAAGCCTTTTGGTGGCTCTTGGCGCCTCTTGGGGGCTTCCTAGGCCCTGAGCCGAGCCCTGGTTCGGGGGTCTTGGCACGGTCCTGGATTGGAGGTTGGTCAGGCATCGTAAGGGGGCCCTTGACCCCGGCCCTTGGCTCTGGGGCCTTGGAGGGGGGGCCCTTGGGGGGGGGGCCCCTTGGCCCGGGCGGGGGCCCTTGCCAAGGTGTCCCTTGCCTGGCTGCGGGGGCCGCTTGGCTTGGGGGGCGGCCGTTGGCCCGAAGAGGGGCGCTTGGCCCGGGGGGCGGGGCAGCAACCAGCCTGCCTGGACCCCTCGCCAGCCTCCTGGTCCAGGAATCCAGCTACCAGGGACCAGGGGGCCCCCGGGCGGGGGGGGCCCGACAAACCCTGAATCCAAAACCCTGTACGATTTGGGGTTATACTTTAGCTACGCTAAAGGTGGTCTGGGTGCCGGCCATCCCTTACCCGAGTACTGACGTTGTCGTAAAAAAGGCCGATGTCCGTTGGCCTGTCCAGGACAGACGGTGAGGCTTAACCCTCACCTTTCCGTTTCTCTTTTTCGCTTGGGCGCTCGGGCTGTAAGGCCCTCGGCCGAGCGTTCGGGGTCTGTCGCTCGACGGAAGCGACCCCTCACTTAGTTTAGGGTTTAGGGTTCAGGGTTTAGGGTTTAGGGTTTAGGGTCTAGGGTTTAGGGTGTAGGGTAGGGTTTCGGGTTCAGGGTGTTGTGCTTGGGGGTGCGGGATTTGTTGCGGGTTTGCAGTGGGCGGAGAGAGATCTTGAGTCAATGTCAAGGTGCTGTTCTTGGCTGTAGAGGGGCTTACTTGGAGGTTCATGGGTAGGCAGAAGCAGGGCTAAGAGTAGGATAACTGTAGTTATATCCTTAAGCAGGGTACTTCTAGCTACCCGTGAACCTTCAAGCGCCCTCCTATTCTTTTTCCTTTCAGGGCTTAGGGAAATATGCTCACTTCAAGCGCATGCTTTCAAACGTTTTTGGGTTTAGGGTTTAGGGGTTTAGGGGAATGCAGGCTCCCAGAAAGCCCACAGGCTTCCCGGAGCTTTCAGTGGTATCAGGGCAAGTTGCAGTTCTTGCGACATCCAACGCTGACTTTCATGACTAGTGAGACGTCGACTAACTATGGACAATCAGCAGTCCGTTGTCATGAATCATCGGATTGGGAAAGTACCTAGGGTTTAGGGGTTTAGGGTTTAGCGCTTAGGGTTTAGGGTTTAGGTGTAACGTTTGTTCCTGAACATCTGCCGGTCCGATTGCGAATCGCAGACCGCGGCGTGGGATAAGGTGTGTGCGAGAGAGAAACACGTCATCTAGTCAATGACTTGCCCTAAACCCTAAACCCTAAACCCTAAACCCTAAACCCTAAACCCTAAACCCTAAACCCTAAACCCTAAACCCTTGCGGGCCCTGGTCTGGTCTTGCGGTTCAAGGTTTTGGGGATTAGGGTGGCTTAGGGCTTCGGGGCTCAGCTTCGGGTTCAGTGAGTGAACAGGGCTCCGAGAAATTTGCGGATTTGGGGTGATGAGCCTGGATCCTTTGTTGAGGGCTCTAACTTAGGTATTTGCCCCACCCTGAACCTGCACTGTCTAAACCCTAAACTTGACATGTTCCCCCTTATACTACAGTCCTTACTAGGGATTATAGTAGGGGGTACTATAATCCCTACTAAGGACTGTTAGTATAAGGGGGAACATCCCAACCCGAAGCCCTAGACCCTAAACCGGACCGAGCAGCCACTGGCAGGCGAGACTACGCACAGCGACGAAGCAGTGATCGAATGTTCGCGGCTTAGGGGCCAAACAGGGTTAGGGTTTAGGGTTTTGGGTTTAGGGTGTAGGGTGTAGGGTTTAGGGTTTAGGGTTTAGGGTTTAGGGTTAAGTGTTAGGGTTTAGGGTTTAGGGTTTTAGGGTTTTAGGGTTTAGGTGGTTTCCACGTCTATGTTAAGGGTAGTTACATGGCCCCTTAATATGGACCCTTTAAAGGGGACCCCGTATACACCCCTTATTTCCCCCATCAAGCCCGAGGGGTCATGCTTCAGAACCCTTGAAAGGAGGTATTGGATCATACCATATGGGACCATCGCACGACCCCTAGAGTCTACAAGGAGTTTATGAGTAGAGTTATATCTACCAATTGCTCAGGAATCCCCGAAAATAAGAAATCACATTCCTTATTAAGGGTGATGTAGGGAATATTTTGTTTTTCATTCTTTTGGGGTTCCCAAACTGGGTTATAAGGATCCTAATTTAGGTTATAAGCCAATGGGTGGTCCCCATATACTAACAGTCCTTAATAGGTATTGTAGTACACCTTTTATTGTCCCTATTAAGGATTGCTTGTAAAAGGGGGAACATCCCAATACAAGCCCCTTAACTACAGTGAGTAAAGTCAGGGGGTTCCCTTTGGGTAGGGTGCGCAGACGGAGGCGTTGGGTCATGAAAACTATCGGCCGTGGTCGCCTCTATTCCCTGCAGTCAGGGAACGTAACCCCGTAACTCAGAGTTAGGTTCTCTAAACCCGAACCCTTAATTTACCCCCCAATTGCAAACCCTAAACCCTAAACCCTAAACCCTCAACCCTAAACCCCAAAATCCTGGGTCCAAGCCCGAAGCCTTAATTTACCCCCCCCAATTGCAAACCCCCAAGTCGCCAGCCCAAAGCCCTAAACTAAACCCTTAACCCCAGACCCATTTGCACAAACCCTAAACCCCCCAAACTCGTAAACCAGAAGCCCTAAACGGCTAAACCCCTAACCCCCTAAACCTCATAAGCCCTGAAGCCCCTAAACCCCTAAACCCCTAAACCCGTAAACCCCTAAACCCCTAAACCCCTAAACACTAAACCCTAAACCCCTAAACCCGTAAACCCCTAAACCCCTAAACCCCCAGCCCAGGCGCCAACCGTTCTCCCATGGCCCGAATTCCGAAGCCGGCGAATCGAGGATGTCGCCCGCGGGGTCTGGTCGGGGGGCTCGGCTTACATTTAGGGTTTAGGGTTTAGGGTTTGGGGTTTAGGGTTTAGGGTTTAGGGTAAGGCTTTACGGTTATTAGAGTGAACTAGGGTGATTAGGAATAATAGTAGGGTTATCCGGGTTCAGGGTTTTGAGCATCTAAGCCAGCCCAAAGCATAGAACTCTCAAACCATGTCCCTTCTGCGGCTTCGGGTCCAGGATTAGAGTTAGGGTTAGGGTAGCGATACGCAGGGTTAGAAGAACATAGCTGAGTTTATATCTAATCCAATAGCTATACACCTATTCTTCAGGGTACCCCAAAAAGTGACCTTATTTGTTGAGACCTGACCATATATGTAGTTCTACCGATGTATGTATATATATATATATATGCAGAAAACATATATATATATATGTATACATGTATACACATACCTCTGCATATTTGTCCCACTTGTAGCATTGGTTTTGCATTGTTGTTGAGGGTTCAGGCTTGAGGGAATAGGGTGGAGGAAGCTTAGGGCTTCCGAAGTTTTGGGGTTCGTATTTTTGGGTTCAGGGTGCAAGGGTCTTGGGGTTTGAGAAGTGAATTGTAGGGTTCAGGGCGTGCGCGTAGATGAAGTTTAGGGTTCAGGGTTTAGGGTTTAGGTTTCAGGGTGTATGAAGTTTAGGGTTCAGGGGCTTCAAATTTGGCACAACCCATGATCTTGCCCACAAAGAGCCGAGGTCATGCGCAAGATGCGGAAGCGAATCCGCACCGGCCGATAGTTGAATTCCTTTCATGAGCTGACTAACAGACTGAGGTGTTTTGGCGAGAAGGTCGATAGTCATCAGGGCGTAGGAGTTCAGAAGGATAGGATTACAAGTCTAATCAGGGTTGGCGCTGTATTTCCAAGGCCTCCGTCAAGGCCCAGTAGCTACATCAGATTTCTTCACATCCTTGTGAGACGCGGCTGTCTGCTCTTTCGGATGGGAGAAGGATGGCTTTCGGGGCCTAGGGCCTTCAGAAGGGTCTGTTGAGGTTGGGTGTTCCGGTTTCCAGGGTTGAGGCTCTAGGATTTACGGTCGTCGGGTTCACTATCCTAGAACTCAGCTCTCAGACAGCCGCGATCTTCACAGAGTCACGGAGCCTTTAAGCTGACTGAAGAACAGACAAACGCCGTCGGGTGTCACAGAGAGCCCATGAGCACCTAGAGCCCCAATTATATAGCAGTACTTAGGAGCCCCCCCGCGTCCCCTAAGTAGGTGATCAGTAGATTTAATCACTGGGGTTATAAGTACCCGTGAACCTTCAAGAAGTAGGAAACTCTGCCAAGCGCGAGTTGGTTTTGGCTTTGAGAGGCCTGTGGTTCTCCCCGAAGCCTACACCCTGCAACCCTCGACCCCATTACTCTTGCCCCCTTTGAACATTTCCCAAGACAACAAAGCCGCTATGTACACTCCCCAAAAACATAGACTTCAATTCAGGACATAGCCAAAATCCCAGTCTGCCGTTGGACTCGCTAGAACCCCCCAAAAAAGCAACAACAAAAACAGTACAATCCCATTTTCTGAACGAACCCCCGCCCCCCCCCCCCCCCCCAGTAGAACTTCGGTGCTTTGAGCTTACGTGCTCTGACAAACCCGGCAACCAATCGAAGGGGTCCCTGCAGCCTGATTCAGGGTTTTTTTTGGGGGTTTATTAGGGTTTTTAGGGTTTAGGGTCACTACGGTTGAGGGTGACCTATACTTTGTCAATAGTGGGGTAACATGCTACATTTTTAAGGGTACTAAAACTCAATAAGGACTAGGAATTTAAATTCTCAATACTATCCCAACCATGAACTAGTATATCTAGCATCTCGGGATCAGCAACCACAACCCTGAGCGTTGCAGTCGTTGCCCGGTTCCTCTGGCTCGCAAGCGTCAGTTCTTGAGCCCTTCACGAGAGTGCGCAGAGGGTCGGCCATGTCCGAACCGTGCAGAGCCACTCCTGCAGAGGTCGCGATCAAACATGTGCACGAGGTGGCAGAGCCGCGGCTACAGCGTGCCAGGGAGACGTTGATGGAGATATTTGAGACTAGGATGCCCAGTCGTACCCTTATTCCCTTTTTATTGGGTCCTTACCCGATTTAAACCCCTATATGCCAAAAAGGGTGCCCTTTTTCTCCTAGGTTACTGACGAACCCAGGAGATGAGTGATCTGCCAACGGACACTCTGGAGAAGCTGACTCGTGCCTTGGTGACCAAATGAACCATTGGGGTCATATTACCCTCTACTACTATAATTACTAGTAAGGGCAATATGAACCACAAAGCCATACTACTAGAATTACTATTAAGGTAGTATGAAACCATAAACCCTTTTAGGGTTCATTTCATCCCCAAGGTGTGCTGACGACCCTATACTACTGTAATTACTAGTAAGGGCAATATGAACCATAAAGCCATACTACCATAATTACTATTCAGGTAATATGAACCCTAAACCCTTTTAGGGTTCATGTCGTCCCCAAGGTGTGCTGACGACCCTATACTACTCTAATTCCTAGAAAGGGCAATATGAACCATAAAGCTATACTACTATAACTTACTATAAAGGTAGTATGAACCCTAAACCCTTGTAGGATACTACCACAATTACAATTAAGGTGTAATATGAAACCATAAGCCCTTTTAGGGTTCATTTCCCCAAGGTGTGCTGACGACCCTGTACTACTCTAATTACTATTAAGGGCAATATGAACCATACTATTAAGGTCGTATGAGCCCTCAACCCTTTTAGGGTTCTTTTCCCCAAGGTGTGCTGACGACCCAGGCACGGGTTGCCATCCATTTTCACCCGGACCGCCTGGTGAAGGGGGAGACCGTCGCAGGATCCTTGCTTGCCACAGGCCCCCTGGTTCTTGGTAGGGGATGAGGGAAGGAGGGCCCCATTATCTACCCTTTAAGGAATGATGTAGGGCCCCCACAGGTTGCGAGGTTTTTCCTTTTTGTTTTTGTGTTGGGGGTTCCCCTTATAAGCCCCTTTAAACCAAAAAAGGGCGCCCTTTTATTCCTAGGTTACTCCCGGGTCTAGGTTGCATCCAGAGCCAGTTCGAGTCGCAGATCTCCAACGGCAGGGTCGACTCAGCACCAGGGGGGAAACGAGACCAGTGGGAGAACCTCGGGGAAAACATGAACCCTAAAATTAGGGGGGGTCACAGAACCTATGATTACCTCAGCTACACTACACGAAGTCCTATTAAGGTACATGAGCCATAAACCCTTTTGGAGCTCCATTGCCAAGGAATGCATTGTTCGGCCAGGCCTACCAGGAGGCTGCTCCCTGCTGGCGCCCGAAGTACGGCGCCCTGTTCCTGCTCGGGCAAGCGGACGGTCCTGCGCCACGCTTTGGCTCTTGCTACTTTGTGCTGTCACTAGGCTGGTCGGTAATCAACTTTTGCACCTGAAGTCGCCCAAGCAAGTACAGACTTTTTCCAGGGGTCACCCTAAACCCTCAACCCTAAACCCTAAGCCCTAACCCAGGTCACCTGAGACCAGCAAGCGAGCCACCTTCTGCTATGGCGACTCCCATCTCAGCCCTCCGACCCGAGGCACCTGTGAAGCGTGGGAGGACATCCTGTCAGAATTGTTCCAAGAGAGCTTCTGGGACACCGAGCAGTTCTAGGGTTTAGGGTTTAGGGTTTAGGATGTAGGGTGGAGCAGCTAGTACTCTGATTTCTCCCTGCTATGTGTGTGTGTGTGTTTTCTCTGTGTTGGGTTGGGTTCTCTTCAGCAAGAGCATACTCATAAACAGGCAACGCGTTTCCATGCTCACCCTAAACCAGAACCCCTATAACCCCATTAGAGCCCCATCCCCATATCCTCAAGCCTATAAACCTCTACATTAAGGCTTCATGCGAGATGGTGCACTGGGCATTGGCGGCTTGCGCCCTCCCGCGCTGGCGCGTCGCATCTTGGACGTCCTCCAAGCGCCGCTGGTCGACATGTGCCTTCGGCACGTGCAATTCTCGGGTTTAGGGGTTTAGGGGTTTAGGGGTTTAGGGGTTTAGGGGTTTAGGGGTTTAGGGGTTTAGGATTTAGGGTTTAGGGTTTAGGATTTAGGGGTTTAGGGGTTTAGGGGTTTAGGATTTAGGGTTTAGGGTTTAGGATTTAGGGTTTAGGGTTTAGGGTTTAGGGGTTTAGGGGTTTAGGGGTTTAGGGGTTTAGGGTTTAGGGTTTAGGGTTTAGGGTTTAGGGGGTTTAGGGGTTTAGGGTTTAGGGTTTAGGGATTTAGGGGTTTGGGTATTAGGGGTTTAGGGGTTTAGGGGTTTAGGGGTTTAGGGGTTTAGGGGTTTTTAGGGGTTTAGGGGTTTAGGGGTTTAGGGGTTTAGGGGTTTAGGGGTTTAGGGGTTTAGGGGTTTAGGGGTTTAGGGGTTTAGGGGTTTAGGGGTTTAGGGTTTAGGGTTTAGGGTTTAGGGGTTTAGGTTTTAGGGTTTAGGGATGGCTTAAAGTGTTTGGGGTTCGGCAGGCGTTTCTTTTTTCTTTTCGGGCTCAAGAGCACTGTGTTTAAATATTAAGATGATCTCACTGAGCTGTGTAGGTGTAGAGTGTAGAGATGCGTAGGGGGAATCCAGCGGCAGTTTATGGCAAGCACAACCCAGGTGGAGTTACCCACCTGCAAGGAACCTGGACCACTACATCGAAGCCCAGGTTTCTTGGGGACCAAATATGAACCCTATAATTAATTAGGATCATATACCCTGTACTACTATAAATTGCGAGTAAGGTATACTACTAGAATTGCTATTAAGGTATACTAAATGCTACTACTATTATGGTACACTATTATAATTACTGTTAAGGTCATATACCCTGTACTACCCGTAAGGGTCCGTGTACCTGATTATTTTATGCTTGGGCCCCAAAGTCCTTATAAAAGGAAGTACGTTAAGGCCCAAGTATTCTCTACGTAGAAACATGTTATACTACTACAATTACTATGAAGAACCCTAAGCCCTAAACCCTAAACCCTAAGCCCGTTTTAGGGTTCCTTTCGTCCCCAAGGTTCACGGCCAGGTCGACTTGGCCCGGGACGTGGATGCCCTGGTGGCGGACCCATCATTCAAGGACCTGGGGGACGAAATGAACCTTAAAAGGGTTTAGGGTTTAGTGAGTTTAGTGTTTAGGGCTTTGGGTTTAGGGTTTCGTGTTTAGGGTTTTGGGTTTAGGGTTTAGTGTTTAGGGTTTTGGGTTTAGGGTTTAGTGTCTAGGGTTTCGGGTTTAGGGTTTCGGGTTTAGGGTTTAGAAGGTTTAGCAGCTTTACGGTTCAGAGGGTTTAGGGTTCACATTACCTCAAGAGTAATAATCGTAGTATAGGGTACATGACCACAATTTTAGTAGGGGGCCCAAGAACTCATTCAAGGATACCCCCGTGGGCGCCCAGCTGCAAAGCATAGCGAGCCAGTACGGCATCCTTCTTCACTGGCACGCTGGGTCTGCGCTGTCTGTTGACGCGGTCCCCAAGGACTTCCGCGGACCACGCATGCCTACCCTGGCTCGCATGGTGGCGCCCGAACCTTGGGGATGAGAATCAACCCTAAAAGGGTTCATGGCTTCATATACCCTATAGTAGTACTTAGAGTAAGTATAGTATAGGGTATACGATCCCAATTTTTACCTTAGTAGTACTTAGAGTAAGTATAGTATAGGGTATATGATCCCAATCTTAGGGGTCCCCAAGGAAGGCATGCTGACGCCAGCCTTGCTCGGGGCCGCGGCACGCGATGCAGCCGAGGGTGCGTCGCAGAGTTGGGGACCTCCGGAGAAAGCGCTGCAAGAGCTGAAGTTGTTGTGGCATGTGCTGCTGCGCCATGGTGCTGCTGCGGTTTAGGGTTTAGGGTTTAAGGGTTTAGGGTTTAGGGTTTAGGGTTTAGGGTTTAGGGTTTAGGGTTCCCACCCAGCGCATGAGGCAAGTTGACGTCAAAGCGTCGTCTCCTTGCGTTGCAAAGGCGGGAGATAACAGGATCGTGCTCGCACAGGTACGTAAAGCGTACAAGAGCACGATGCGGGTCAGTGTACAGAGCCGCCAAGCTGAAAAATGTGTTCAAGAGATGCGCGTCCGCGTCCTAGTCCAAGCATCCTATCCTCGAGCTCAACGCACTGAGCTTGAAGCACTATGATTCCTTGATAAGCCCTTGGGATTTTGCACATTTTCGCTTAGAGCCTTATTGGGTTTACAAGATCATGCTTTAGACTATATTTCGGAGGCTTTTAAAGGGTCTTCCTGGTTCCTCCGAACATTTGGTTCGTGGCGATGTCAGGCTTCCGTCAAAGCCACGCTCATCCTGAAACAGTTCGAAGATCCCTTGACCACAAGACGTGCGCACTATGCTATGTAGTATGCAGTTCGATGTCTTCGTCTACCATACTCTACTCTAGTCCTCCATGTGCGACTATAGCCTCTCGTCAGCTTTGTCAACAGCTACCAATGCCGCAGCACACAGATGTCAAGCTTTGTGGTGTGTTCAATAACAGCACTCATGGAGGACATCGCTGTTGTGTTTGATGACACAGCTGCCACCGAAATCCAGGTAAATGCGGGCGTTCTTATGCTCGCATCCCCAATCTTCAAGAGCGTGAAGGAGGCGGTATGCAAGAAGATCCAGCTGCCGGGAAAGGACCCGCAAGAGTTCAGGACCCTCATATCGTTTCTGTTGCCGGGCAGTGGCCGGCTGCAGACACTGTCTGTGGAGAATGTCGACTTCTTGCTGAAATGGTGCCAAGAGTACTGCATTGACGCATTGAGATGTGAATGCCTGGAGTTCATCAGGAAGTAGCCGCCCTCCATGCAGCGCTTGCTTCAGGCGCACACATACCAGATGGCGGACTACGTGGATGTTTGTGTTGATCACCTCTTGGCCCAAGGAGTGCAGGACTGGAGCCCATGCTATGAAGATTTGGACCTCCGCCGGAGAGTCCACGAGCGTGCCCTGAAGTTCTTGATGAAACATCCAACACAACCAATGCAGATGCACAAGGGTGGAAAGCTAAATCCGGGCCATCAGTTGTCCTGTGAGAAGTGCAACACTGCATATGCCCAAGGCTGGCAGTGCAAGTCTTGCAGGTACAACGCATGGCCTCAAGCCTGGGAATTGTGCACTATACCGACCGCTCTCGAAGTTAGCCAACCACCATCAGTGCATCTTGCAGGCACAGCCAGATGCCTTCACGGACAGAGCACCTTCCGAATGTGACGCTGTTTATCAAGAAAAGTGCTGCTGACAGCGCGTGCAAGCACGGCACTGCAGAACTCTTACGGCCACTTCGTGTCCTTGGTAGCCCAGTGGTACCCTTTGCCCTTCTTTTTGGTTCCGAGCTCCCTTGTAAAGTAACCAACCAAAAAAGGGTGCACTTATTGTAATATGGTTACTGGGCTGGTGTCCATAGTAGTGCTAGTGGACGATCTGCCCAGAGACTATGCAGGTGTTGTTGCGGTGCTGAGCTTGAGAGGCTGAATGTTTGTGTTAAGCATGTTATGTTGCATAGTTTTTGTATAACATAGTACTGACTTTTGCAAGTAAGTCATTATACTTAAGAACTATAAGCTACAACATAAACACGACAATGCAAGGGAATGTACTGTGAAGAAACCAAATGACATGCGATATCATGTAATTTGTAATGCAGTACCACAAAGTATGCCTGCATATGCATATAGAGAGAAGTATGCTGTGCAGCTCCAAAGCTTCCGCAAGTCGGCGAGTTGCCGTTACGAAGATGTGAGTTCGGAAGCTGTACTGCGAGAGGGGCTCACAAAGGACTCGGGTGCAGGCGCATACCCATTAATTACCCTGAACCCGGAAACCCACAACTTTCCGTGCGCAGGCACACGAAGCAACCTTCCCTAAACCCTAAACCCGAAGCCCGAAACCCCAACCTCGTCAGGCTCGGGAGCTTGATGAGGTTAGATTACTTGCACAAGCGCCTTTGTCTGTTGCCCGCAGCCACTTTGGTCCATGCAGAGTCGAAGCATCCGAAGGGCGATCGCATCGAAACAGGCGCAGGAGGGCTGGGTTTAGGGTTTAGGGTTTAGGGTTTAGGGTTTAGGGTTTAGGGTTTAGGGTTTAGGGTTTAGGGTTTAGGGTTTCGGGTTTCGGGTTTCGGGTTTCGGGTTTCGGGTTTCGGGTTTCAGGGATGTTCGGGTATTTTAGGCTTCAGGAAACTACCTCGACCCCTCGAATCACCCGGCGATGTACTAATACCCAAAGGCTTCGTGGTTTCAAGCCTTGCTTACGAGTATTTGGGGTTTCCAGAAACAGCCCCCCCTCCCTGGCCCAGGTAGTTTAGGGCGTAGTACGTAAGAAGGTCCGATGCTGTAGATTCCACCCCCCCCCTCCCCCTAGCTGGACCTGGGTTTGTTGAAGTCGTGTGCACCGTGAGTCCTCACGGTTTAGGGTTCAGTGTTTAGGGTTTAGGATTTAGGGCTGAGGGTTTATTGTTTAGGGTTAGGGTTTAGGGCTAGCGGTAGCCCAGAGGGTTTAGGGTTAGGTCTATGTGCGGCCTAGATAGGATGCCGAAGACACTACCTCACAACGGCGAGCGACAAAAACCCAGGCTTCTTAGACCTTATGAGGGTGGGCTGGGTTTCGGGGTCGCGCGGTGGGGGATAGGGTTTAGGGTTTATAGGCTTTTAGGGTTTTGCGTTTAGGATCCCATGATCTGAGAACCCATGCCCTACAAACCCGGCAGCTAGCAATGCAGGCGCTCTTCTCAATGGCGCTGCTGGCCGCAATGGGAAATAGAGCCACGCGGGGCGCCTGAAGGGCCGTATTCAATACGATGCTTAGGGCTTAGGGCTTAGGGCTTAGGGTTTAGGGCTTCGGGCTTCGGGCTTAGGGCTTAGGGCTTAGGGTTTAGGGCTTCGGGTTGAGGAGTCAGGGATTTTCCCCCTTTGCACTTGCTGTGACAACACCACAAGCATGTACATACACCGATAGTCTTGGTAGCCCAGTGGTGTCCTTTTGCCCTTTCTGCTCGTTCAAGGTTCCCTTACTGTTATAAAGTAACCAACTCAACAACAGGGTACCCTTATTGCAACATGGTTACTGGGCTACCAAGTCGAGGCGTACATACCTATATATATATATATATATGTGACAGTATATGTGGCCACCAGTTATCTTAACCCTCGCCCCTTTCGGGAACCCTAGATATAGGGCTCTGCATGGAAATCGGAGCTCATGGAGGCAATCCATTGGAGACATCCCCATAAAAGTGGCACTGTAGCATGACCAAGCTCTGCTTATCCAGTAGTTGAACTGTAAACCCTAAACCCTAGGCCCTAAACCCTAACTGTCGGGCACCCAGATGTTGTAAGAATTCAACAGATTAACCTCGATCATTCCCTTCCCTGGCTATTGGAAAAATGAAATAAGCTTCGTTGGCAAGTTGACACGGTTGGGATCAACCCAGAGAATCTCATACTCTCTATCCGACCCTGGGCCATAGACGAACACCCTAAACCCTCCTTAAACCCAAAACCCCACTTCCTAAACACCAATTCCAGAAACCTAAGCACTTGATCCCAAGGCCTTGACTCCCAAAACCTCTCAGCCCCACAGCCCAGCCTGCAGCCTTAAACCCCAAACCCTGGAGGAAGCCTTATGTATAATATCAGGGTTTACGTCTTAGGGTTTAGGGTGCAGGGTCTAAAGCCAGAGCCTTAGACCCTAAACTCTGAACCCTGAGCCCGACGCCCTATGGACCCGAAACTTTTTCGCTTAAACCCGAAGCCCTGAAGCCGGAACCCTTCGCAGTGAACCAAACTGGACCAAACTCCTATCTCGTGTCATGAACTTGTGGAGTTCAGAACGATTCAACGTTGCGGGCTACAGCAGGGTTTAGAGGTTCAGGGATTCAAGCTTCAGCAACTTCCGTGATGATATGCTTTTAAGGCTTAAGGTTCGATTTTGTGTGTTTGGGCCTCCACAACCTCTTAGCCATATCGACTCCAGGCGCAACTTTGCCCCATTGGCTCGGGCATCTGTGCAGGCACGGGATTAGGGTTTAGGGTTTAGGGTTTAGGGTTTACGGTTTAGGCTTTAGGCTTTAGGCTTTAGGCTTTAGGGTTTAGGGTTTAGGGTTTAGGGTTTAGGGTTTAGGGTTTAGGGCCTCAGTATCAACCTCGAGCTCTAATCCCTAGACATGTAGAGAGCAAACCATAGCGCCGTTGGCCCTCGTGGAACTTTCACGGATACAGGCTTCTGTCGGCATGGAAGGTTCACGGGTCAGAATATGCCCTATCACGAAGGTGCATTAAACATATGCGTATGTGGCAACATATACGTAAACATATTTCTGTATTTCGTTGGCTTATGTAAAATTTACACCGCAGTACGTAATCCTAATTATATCGCTATCCTACTTGTCACCCACCCATGAGCCTTCCAGTACTGGTTTTGTTCGCCTCGGGCACGAAGCCGCGACAGCACATTCTTGGCATTTCCTTTTGGGATTGGCTTTAGGGCTTAGGACTTAGGGTTTAGGTTTAGGGTGCAGGGTTTAGGGTTTAGGGTTCAGGGGTTGGACTATATTGGGGCGTGCGCGCTTTCCATGTTGTAATCGGGCACGGATTTTTTTCGTACAGAGCCCCACAGGTGAACCCCAAACACCACCGGAAACCCTAAATTCGGTGCCTACATGGCCAGCCTTTACTGGCTGAGAGTAAGGCGGCATGCACGCTGCATCCCCCCCCTAGTGTCTAGGATGCCCAGCAGTACCTTATTCCCTTTTTATTGGGTTCTTATCATCTTATCCCAGATAAACCCCTATAAACCACAAAGGGCGCCCTTTTTTCTCCTAGGTTACTGGGGAACCCAGGTATGGTTTAGGGCTTCATCCTACAGAACCCCTCTTACGAAAGGAGTAAGGCCGGGAGTTCGGGTTGGATTGAGCCCTTCAGTTTTTGGGGTTTAGGGTTTAGGGTTTAGGGCTTAGGGTTTAGGGTTGAGGGTTTAGGGTTTAGGGTGTGCCAAAAAGGAGCTACATCAGAGCCTTCAGGTAGAAAAGGGGTCGGCCTGGGGCACTTCAGGGAATCCTCAGCCTTCTCAGGGCCTCCACTCAAGCCACCCTAACCCCCAAACCCTAAACCCAAACCCTAAACCCCAAACCCCAAACCCCAAGCCCTAAACCCTAAAACCCCTAAACCAACCTCAGTGAAAGGCCAACCGATGCTTCATCTCCAGCTCATCTGCTATGGGCCTTAAGGCCCTTTTAGGGTTTAGGGTTTAGGGTTTAGGGCTTCAAGCTTAGGGTCTAGGAATCCCCTGCTGCCCCCACTTTGGAGTTCAAGGGTAGATACAAGGTTTAGGGTTTAGGGTTTAGGGTTTGGGGTTTAGGGTTCAGGGTTTGGGGGTTAGGCACAGCTGGGGCTTTTTCAGATCGTGGCATGCATGCCTTCACTTGTGGACGTTCCTGGGCTGAAGTTCTTTTTGGCTGCTCATGAGTATTTTGTAGTCATGTCCTTAAGGAAGCTTACTAACCTCCAAATCCCTAAACACCAAATCCTAAGCCCTAAACCCTAACCCCCCCCCCCCCCCCCCCCCCCCCCTCCCCAAATCCTAAACCCTGAGGCCCGTCTGCAGTTCCCATTTAAAAAAACTAAACCCTAAACGCTAAACCCTAAACCCCAAATCCTAGACCCTGTACGTACCCACCCTGAAGCTGTCCTTCATTCCTCCAGCGGAAGTGTACAGACCCTTACAGAGTAGCTGAATGAGTACACTTTACACTTTTGGGGATACGATAATCCCCTATAAAACTGAAAGTGTACACTTTTCGTGGTATAAGCTAAAAACCCTAATCCCTAAATCCTAAACCCTAAACCCTAAACCCTGAACCCTGAACCCTAAATCCTAAACCCTAAACCCTAAACCCTGGAGGCAACTAAGCTTACGTGGTAACGCATAAAGCAGGTCGTAGTTGGCGATCTCCACTTTCGAAGGGCGGTTTGGGGTTTGGGGTTTAGGGCTTAGGTTTAGGGTTTAGTTAGGGTTTAGGGTTCAGGGTTTAGGGTTTCGGGTTTGGGATTTAGGGTTTAGGGTCTTCCGAACTAGCTCGATACCCAGAATAAGGCTCAGGAATCAGGCAGCAATCATGACACAATCTCTCCTGAGCGCAAAACACACAGCCCCCAAGCCCCCCAAGCCCCCCAAGCCCTCAAACCCCCAAACCCCCCAAACCCCCAAACCCCCAAACCCCTAAACCCTGGCGACATGCGAATCGTTCCGCCCCCTTAAGCTCCTTAACCCTAAACCCTGAACCCCTAAACCCCTAAACCCCACATGCCATGCTGCTTCAGCCTTTCCAGGCAGAGACTGCAACTTGTCAGCCCGAGTTTCAGCGACCGCAAGGGTAGCTCTCTCTAAATTTGGGGTCCCTTTCTTGGTGGGTTTTATATTTAAGGGTGCCGTGCTATCTAGTTATCTATCTATCTATCTATTTATGTTTTGTTTGTTTCTTCATAGATACACATAGGAGCCAAAAAGGGACCCCAATTTGGAGAACTGCCCATTGTCTGTAAGGGGCGTATAGGGTTTTTAGGGTTGGGGCTTGCAGCTTCCCCCGCCCTCTTCTCTCTTTGCCAGCATGCCTTTCTCGATCGCCGAGAAAGCGAGCCTGGCACTAGCCATCTTCTTGACACCTCGGACTGCAACTTTGGTAGCCCAGTGGTACCCTTTTTCCCTTTTTTTGGTTCTGGTTCCCTTATAAAGGTAACCAACCCAAAAAAAGGGTGCCCTTATTATAATATGGTTGCTGGGCTACTCAGGCAATGCATTTGTTTGCTGCATCCTTCTGGGGCTCTCCGTGGGTTCCGCGGTTGGGTCAGTCACGTTTGGCATTGCCGCGGGTTCGACATGTCGGGTGCTTGTCGGGCAAGATGTATCGATGGGCACGAACTCTGAAATGCTCATTGAACTCCGAGAAATCTCACGTGGCCGGTGACCAGCATGGAAGCCGGGCACACAGAGAGGGTGGTCAACTCGTTTGCTTTGGAGACAACTCGGATGGACGGTGCGATGTCCGCTGGTTGGGACCAGTTTCGGCAGTCGCAGCGTGCCATTTTCATACCTGTGCAGTGCGGGCCGATGGTCAGCTCGCCTGCTTTGGCGGCAACTCAGATGGACAGTGCGATGTTCCACCAGATTTGGGACCAGTTTTGGCAGTCGCAACAGGGTATTGTCATACTTGTGCAGTGCGGTCAAATGGTCAGCTCGTCTGCTTCGGAGGCAACTCAGATGGTCGGTGTGATGTGCCATCAGATTTGGGAACTGTGTCGGCAGTCGCAGCAGGGTATTGTCATACGTGTACAGTGCGGGCCGATGGTCAGCTCGTCTGCTT
Organism: Symbiodinium natans; assembly: GCA_905221605.1. NCBI lineage: Eukaryota > Dinophyceae > Suessiales > Symbiodiniaceae > Symbiodinium > Symbiodinium natans. Next base: position 116,679 of record CAJNDS010000449.1, on the reverse strand, counting down.
TGGAGGCAACTCAGCGGGGCGGTGCGATGTGCCACCGGATCTGGGACCAGTTTTGGCAGTTTCAGCAGGCCATTTTCACACGTGTGCAGTGCTGGCCGATGGTCAGCTCGTCTGCTTTGGAGGCAACTCAGTTGGGCAGTGCAATGTGCCACCAGATTTGGGGCCAGTGTTGGCAATAGCAGCAGGATACTGCCACACCTGTGCAGTGCGGGCCGATGGTCAGCTCGTCTGTTTCGGGGACAACGCAGATGGGCAGTGCGATGTTCCACCAGAGTTGGGACCAGTTTTGGCAGTCGCAGCAGGGCATTGTCATACTTGCGCGGTGCGGTCAAATGGTCAGCTCGTCTGCTTCGGAGGCAACTCAGATGGTCGGTGTGATGTGCCATCAGATTTGGGAGCTGTGTCGGCAGTCGCAGCAGGGTTTAGGAACACCTGTGCGGTGCGGGTCGGTGGCCAGCTCATCTGATTTGCAGGCACAGGACCCCAAGGCCTCTGCGCATCAACACATGAGCACCGTGAGCATGATGTTTCACCCCTTTCGGCTTCCATCTTGGCCGTGGCTAGGGTGCGGTATATTGGATAAGATTTAGGGTTCAGGGCTTCTAGGGTTTTGGGTTTCAGGGAACTACTACAGAACCCCCCAAACTACACTTGCGGTGCACCCTCAACACCAACTTAGGCGTGTGGTTTGGGGTCTGGGGTTTAGGGTTGCGGGTTTCGGCCTTGTATGCTCAACACCAGAAACACCACCCCCCCCCCCCCTTTTGTCCCCCTCCCGATAGTCTTCCTCAAGCCCTGAACCATACGCCCTCAACCCTCAATCAACCCTTTTGACCCTGTGCCCTACAAGCTCTTCTTCCCTAAACAGCTGTAAACCCTAAACCCCAAACCCTAAACCCTAAACCCCAAACCCTAAACCCCAAACCCTACCGGGCCATAGTTCCCCACAGCTGTCCATTCCTCCGCAGGCGCGGGGCACCGCGCGATTCGCCGTGGCGACGCGGGGCTTCGGAAGTTCTGCCAAGGTGCCAGAAACCGTGCATTTCAGGACCCCAAGCCCAAAACCCTAAACCCTAAACCCTGAACCCTGAGCCCTAAACCCTACAAAAACGTGGTGATTCTTTTAGGGTATATAACTACTACGGTATCGTTTATTATTTCCGTACTCATGTTGCTCTGTATCATTGCAAATCCGAAGCCCTAAACGCTAAACCCTAAAGCCTAAACCGTAAAGGGTGGGGGGGTGGGGGGGGGGGGGGGGGGGGGGGGGGGGGTGTGGAGGGGGGGTGTGGAGGGGGGGTGTGGGGCGGAGGGGGGGGGGGGGGGTGTGGGGGGTCTTGGAAAGCTCGCCTGGAATTAGGGGTTCAGGGAACTAAGCCCCTGAAGATTGTCCATCCGCAAAAGCCGAAATCCTACGCCCCTCAATTCCTAAGCCCTAATAAGCCCGAAACAACCGCTCAACCCGGTACCTGAGCCCCTCAAGCCCTAATCACCCCAAGCTCTGGCCCCTAGCCCTAAACCCCATAGGCTCCAAACTCACCGGAAACCCTAAACCCTAAATCACCAAAACCTGGATGTTTAGCTGCGCACTCTGCGCGGAGGTCGCTGTGATTCAGGACCAGCAGATCCCGAAAGACGAGGTGGGCTTCTGGAGTGTTCACAAAGCGGTCAAAGGATTTAAACATGGATTTTGGGGTCAGGGTTTGGGCTTTAGGGTTTAGGGTTTAGCTAAGCTGAGCCCCCGGCAAAAGTGGGCCTGTACTTGGCGGTCGAAGGATGGTGTTATCCCCTCCCCCTAATCTTAACCCCCCCCCCACGCCCCCTAATATTAAATATTCCTAGTATAGCTACAGGGAAAATTTGGGGGGAGCGGTTTACAGTTATGATTGAGTGTATATGTGGCTCCTTATATATATTTGGTACCCCCCCCCCCGAGTTATCCACACCTTTTCTGCTTGTTTTGTGTTTTTCTTGTTATGGCACTGCGTATTTCTTTTTTTCGAACGTAATTTGTTTTCTTTGAGAGACGGTTCTAGAGTGCATAGTGTACTTAAATTTCAAGGCCTCAATGGTCAAGCGCGATGAGGGACAAGGAGTATTGAAGTTCAATGCTCCGGATTGAACTTCAATACTCCGGGATTCAAGATTCAAGATTCAAGGTTCCCGGGAAAAGTTCCCCCGGGATCTTGAATCCAGGGTCCCGAAGTATTGAAGTTCAATCCGGGGTATTGAACTTCAATACTGGGGACCCTGGATTCAAGATCCCAGGGAAACTTTTCCCTGGAACCTTGAATCTTGAATCTTGAATCCCGGAGTATTGAAGTTCAATGCTCCGGATTGAAGTTCAATACTCCCGGGATTCAAGATTCAAGATTCAAGGTTCCCGGGAAAAGTTCACCCGGGATCTTGAATCCAGGGTCCCGAAGTATTGAACTTCAATCCGGGGTATTGAACTTCAATACTGGGGACCCTGGATTCAAGATCCCGGGGAAACTTTTCCCTGGAACCTTGAATCTTGAATCTTGAATCCCGGAGTATTGAAGTTCAATGCTCCGGATTGAAGTTCAATACTCCGGGATTCAAGATTCAAGATTTAAAGTTTTTAGGGAAAAGTTTCCCCGGGATCTTGAATCCAGGGTCCCGAGTTTGAAGTTCAATCCAAAGCCTTAGGGCTTTTCGGAGATTATCTCTAATCCCCTGACGGGGTTACCTCTATAGGGTTTAGCCCTATAGGGTCCAAGCTTTAAGAATTACCCGAAACCCTTCAGGGTCAGAACCCTAAAACCCTTGAGGGATCTAGAGATTAGAAGGCTGCAGTCCTAAATGTGCTGAAACCATAATTAGACTATTTAAATGGGCCGGGCCGTTTCCCAAAATACCTATTTTGTTTCAAAATTTCAAGGATTGGAAGGAATGTACGGATTGTTAAAAAATCAAAAGGGCCGGGCATTTCCCAAAAGAAATTATTTTTCAAGATTTTACGGATTTTAAAGTATCTAAGTGGCCTTTTACATTCCTTAACATCCTTAAAATGTTGAAAGACAGAGGCCTCTCAATATTTTAAGGAGTTTACAGGGTTTTCAAGAATTGAAGGGTCTTTGTAAATTCTTTAAAATCCTTGAAGCTTTAACAGGTCAAAGAGAAACATCAAATAGTACGTAAAGGTGAGTCGTACACAGGGTTATAAGGTTCTCATCCTATAGGTAATACCTCAACCTTAAACCATAAACATGTGAACCCTATAGGCCTATAGGGTTTAAACCCTATCGGGCTAACCCCGTGAGGGCTTTAGAGATAACATTTTTGGGTTTTAAAGGTTTGAAAGACTAAGGTCTGGGCATGTATACCTTCAGAGCCTATAGGGCTACAACCTTTGAGGCTTTTAGAGCCCCATAGGCTTTCAGGGTTCTGACCCAAAAGGGCTTGGGATTTAGATTCAAATGCCTAAGCCGTAAGCCCTTACGGTTTATCTCCATGGGCTTATAAACCTTTAAGACACCTAAACTTTTGAACCCGATACATGGTGTGGGCACTTATTCTGCTTATTCTTTGCATTTCCACCAAGCCCTAAAAAACAGAGGCATAACCATGTGGGTTTTAGGTTTAGGGAAAAAAGCCTCAAGCCTGATAGGGTTTTTCAGGCTCTAATCCTACAGGCAATGCCTAAACCTAAAGCCCCAAACTGTTGAACCCTATAGGCCTATAGGGTTTAAACCCTATCAGGCTAACCCCGTGAGGGCTTTAGAGATACCTTGACAAACCCTAAAACTTTAGACTTTATGGGATTTCAAGGTTTGAAAACCTAAGGTCTGGGCATGTATACCTTTGGCGCCTATGCGGTTAAAACTTTTCAGCCTTGTATAGCCCTATAGGCTTTCAGGGTTCTGACCCTAAAGGGTGCAGGTTTAGATGCCTAAACCGTAAACCCTTAAGGTTTAAACTCTATAGGCTTAGGTTTAAATACCTAGATCCTAAAATCTTCAAACCTAATAACCGTATAGGATTAAAGGTTAAGGGTTTAGTTGCTTAACCTTGAAACCCTATGGATCTAAAGGTTCAGGTTCAGGTTTAACCCTAAACCCTATCGGCTTTAAGCCCTAAACCCTATAGGGTTTCGGTGCCTCTCTTTTTATAAGACTTAAACCTGAACCGATAAGGGGTTTAGAGATTTAGCCCTGAAAAAAAAGCCTTTGCAAAAAAACAGGGAGCGCAGCGGAGCGGAAGGGAGGGGAGGGGAGAAGGTCGCTGCGCCCAGTGTTTGGACAGATGGAGAGGACTCGACATCTCAAGGATTGCATGCATTTACGTTATGTAGGGGATTGGGCTATTGGAGGAGGGGGGGGAGTTCAGGGGTCACCGCGGCCCGTGAACGATCTAATTGGCTCGCAACCACAAAAATCGTGGATAACCACAAAAAGCGTGGATAACCACAAAAAAGCGTGGATAACCCGGGGGGGGGTAGCATATATTTATATAGATACATATATATATGTGTGTGTATGTTTATGGTTAATATATATATATATATACACATATGTATATATATATATATACTGCCGGCGTCCAGCTGCTGTAGCCCCTACAATGCAGCCTCCTGGGTGCTAGAATCCTCCTCCCCCCCCCTAAGACCTCAAGAGGGGACGGGGTGTAAACCCTAAACCCGAAACTCCTTATCCACTAAACATAACCCTAAACCCTATACCCTGTAAACCTCTGTTTGGGGTTTGGGGCTTAGGGTTTCCAAAAAGGGCGCCCTTTGCCCACGCATGTGTGCGCGTTGAGACCCCTTGGCCTAGCGGGGTCCACGGTCCCTGGCTCTCTGAGGATCACATAGGGCTAAGAGCAAGAATGCTCATGATTGCGGTTTTGGGGTTTAGGGTTTTCGGGTTTAGGGTTCAGGGTTTTGGGTTTAGGGTTTAGGGCTTCGGGTTTACGGTTTAGGGCTTAGGGTTCAGGGTTTAGGGTTTAGGGTGTGAGCATGCACCTTCGAGCCATTTGGCTACAAGCTTCATGCGGCGAGGCTGTTATTAAGACCATGAGAAGACAGGAGCGCAGAAGGCCCCTGGAGAGGTGAAGGATCGTGGAGGCGCTCAGCCCTAAACCCTAAACCCTAAACCCTAAACCCTCTAGACCCTAGTTAGACCCTAAACCCTACACCACCCACTGCGAAAAGCCCCAAGTCATTGTGGGCCCGTTGCTAGCCTTCACCTCTCACAAGCGTATGTCCGGTCTAGGGTTTATAGGGTTGAAAGCCCCTCTAGAAGCTCGACTTCCTGTACTCGGAGGATCATGGGTACTTATAGCCCCAGGTATGAATCTAAATTAAGGGCCCATATAACAAGGGACCCAAGTTGAGGGCCCATACTTCGGATCCCCCCATACGCCACGCAATTTTCATAAACGCGTGAAAAAGCCATGTCCCGGCCCAAAGCTTGTCGTGCACGCCGCGGTGTCACGTTGCTGCAAGGTGCGGAGATGTGGGGGCTTTGGGGTTTTGGGGTGTAAATGGGGTTTTAGGGCCTCAGGGCTTAGGGCTTGTAGGGCTTAGGGCTAAGGGTTTAGGAGGCCTCTCGACCCTGCACCCTCCGACTTTTGGAATGAGAGGCTTGGCACTCCTCTTCGCTTTGGCGCCGCCAACGTTTCTGCTCTTCTCCGCAGCCCCCGGGTCTTCTGCCCGCCGGCGTGTGGCGCTGGAAGCAAGGGGAGGCAGGGTTTAGGGTTTAGGGTTTAGGGTTTAGGGTTTAGGGTTTAGGGTTTAGGGTTTAGGGTTTAGGGTTTAGGGAAGGACCTGTTTAGTTAGGGAGGATCCACAGTTTGGGGGGTTTTTGGGGTTAGGGTTGATCGGAAAAGCCAACCCTAAACCCTAAACCCTAAACACAAAGCTTGGGGGCTCTGAAAACCCTCAACCCTGAACCCTGAGCTCAAGCGTCACTTAGCGTGTCATCGCTACGGGCCTATTTTGCACACAGCCCATGCAGCTTCCTTAAAAGGTTTCCTTGGTAGCCCAGTGGTGCCCTTTTCCCTTTTTTGGGTTCAAGGTTCCCTTGTAAAGTAGCCAACCCAAACAAGGGTGCCCTTACTACAATATGGTTTGGTCTACCAAGCTTCAATAAAAGGCGGAAGGAAGGTGCTTGATCGCCAATTAGAGTTTAGGGTTTAGGGTTTAGGGTTTAGTTGAGGCTGAATTTCGGGGCTTGAGGACTTCAGTAGTGGCCTGTGAGCCTCTGCTTCATTTTCTGCCGTCCTCAGAAGTAGGAGTGGTTCTGCTCAAAGCTTAGAGGTTTCTTGAGAGATACCCTATGGACCCGAAACCCGAAACCCTAAACCCCATAAACCCTAACCTCTAAACCCTAAACCCTATAACGCTACGAACCCTAACCCGCCACCCCCCCCCCCCCCCCCCCCCCATAAAATCGAACTAAACCTTAGACCCTTAACCCTAAACCCTAAGCCCTAAACCCTAACCCCCCCCCCAGCCCCCCCAACCCCCAAAACGGTTACCAGAAGAATGGCGTCTACAGGGTGGGGCCCCCTTACTATACTAACTGTAGTTAAGGGACTTATAACCTAACTTAGGGTCCTTATAACCCAATTTAGGGCCCTTATAACCTACTTATAACTAGGGGGCCCCACCCTGTAGAGTCCTTCAAGATCGGAGTTCGGGCTCCGGGCTCGTCAAGCTTGTGGACGAAAGGACGTCAGCTTTAGGCCTTCAACCTCACAGCCCCAAGGTTTAGGGCTTAGGGGTTTGGGGTTTAGGGTTTGGGGTTTAGGGTTTAGGGTTTAGGGTTTTGGGTTTAGGGTTTAGGGTTTAGGGTTTAGGGCGTTTGGGGTCAGTGTTTAAGGGTTTGGGGGTGTAGGTTTTAGGGTCCCGAACCCTTGACCCCCCGGAACGCGGAGCCCTCTGTGTCTTGACAAGGCCAACTCTCCCCGAGCTTCGCCGTGGGCGATACGGTAAAGGCGCTGTGCCCGGAGGATGTGTGGGGTGGTAGGGTTTAGACGGTTCAGGGTTTAGGCCTTAAGGTTTAGGATGTTTAGGTTTTAGGGTCCCGAACCCTGCCCCCCCACCCCCCCCCCCCCAGCCCCCCAAAAAGGCCCAATGCCTCCAGACTCGCGCTGGCAGCCGGGTACGATTGAGACTGTCGAGGACAACGGCTTGTAGTGGTCAGGCGAGCTGGGTATGCTACACTTGGAGTTCATGAAAGCCTCACTGGTTTAGGTTTAGGGTTTAGGGTTTAGGGTTTAGGGTTAGGGTTTCGGGGTTTCGGGTTTAGGGTTTAGGGTTTAGGGTTTAGGGTTTAGGGTTTACTTACTAACCAAATGGGTGTTTACGAAAGGAAGGGACCCCTAAGCTAGACCCCCCCAAATAGTAGCTTTCCTTTACAAAAAGGACCCTGAGAAGTTACCCCGAACATCGTAACCCCCAAAGTAATCACACCTATAAACCCTAAACCCTAAACCCTAACCCTAAACCCTAAACCTAAACCCTAAACCCTAAACCCTAAACCCTAACCCTAAACCCTAAACCCTAACTAATCTAATTGTAACCAGACTAGGGGCAATTCAGGGCTTATAAGTGGGGTACAAAAAAACAGTTGTCCTTAGTTATTGAATACCGCGAACTTCCAAGTAATCAGGGTGCTTCGCTCTGGGGTGATGTTGCGAGGGATTTCCTAGGTGAAACCCTAAACCCTAAACCCTAAACCCCAAACCCTAAACCCTAACCTCTAGGACCCAGAGGGCCCTTCCACCCTTTTGTTGGGATTCGGTTCCTTTCTCAGCGCTTCTAAACCAAAAAGGGCACCCGTGTAATATATCTAGGTTACTCTTGGGTCTAGGCAAACCTAAAGCCTAAACCATAAACCCTGAGACCCGGCCCAAAGCCCAAAACCCCAAGCGCCCAACACAAAATGTCATCCAAGCCCGAAACCCCACTACACCCTAAACGCTACACCCTAAACCCTAAACCCTATACCCTATACCCTATACCCTATACCCTATAAACCCTAAACCCTAAAGCCTGGCAAGGTGGGACAATCCCGAGTTGGAGCCCAGGCATACCTTGGACCCTGTAGCCATTGTCAAGCGCGCGGTGATCTGGCTTCAAAGTCTAAGGTTAAAAAACATGGGCTCTTAGTTTGGTATCTAAGCCTCATAGGGATCCGAAGTATGGGCCCATATTCTGTATGGTGTATATAAGGGTTGTAAAACAACAAAGTAGGGGCAGAAATTCATAGGCTTAACCCCCCAGCGTAGGTAACCTATCTGTATACTGGGAGGTTTAGCCTGGGTTTCAGGGTGTAGGGTTTAGGGTTTCAGGGTCTAGATTTCAGGTTTAGGGTTTAGGGGCTTGGGGTTAGGATTTATTTAGGGTTCAGGGTTTAGGCTTTTGGGTTCAAAGCTTCTGTTTCGGGACCTGGGATGCAAGGCAATGGGAGGGAGGGGGGGGGGGGGAACCCCAGCTTAGGGTTGGGGTTCATGGTACCTGGCACTTATGAACCAATTATAACTGTACTTATAACCCAACAGGGTTTAGGATTCAGGGTTTAGGGTTTAGGGTTTAGGAGTAGACATCGGCGTCGCATCAACTCGTCGCTTGTCGATTGCACTGGTCGGGGGGGCCCTAGCACCCCAAACCCCAAAGAGGGTTTTGAGGTTTAGGGTTTAGGGCTAGGGTTTAGGGCTAGGGTTTAGGGCTAGAGTTTAGGGCTAGGTTTAGGGCAACCCAAAACCCCAAGCCCTACAGCCTGGTTGTGGAAAGACCAGGTCTTCAAGGACTACAAGGTCGGAGATGCTGTTCTGGCTTTCTACTCTGAGGACTGCATCTCAACTGATCTTCACTTCGCTTTAGTAAGGGCTCAGGGTTCAGGGTTCAGGGTTTAGGGTTTAGGGTTTAGGGTTTAGGGTTTAGGGCTAGGATCCAGGGCGGTTTAGGGTTTGGGGCATCAGCCTTGGTGACCCAGGCATGTGGTACCCTGGCGTCGTGGAAGAAGCAAGGCCCGATGGCAGCTTCCTGGTCAGATGGGACGCTGGGCTCATCGTGAAGACTTGGTAGCCCAAGTGGGACCCCTTTCCCCTATTTTCCTTGGTTCAAGGTTCCCTTATCAAGTAACCAACCCTTTCTGGTATTATAATACCCTAAACTGTAAACCCTAAACCTTGTTGTAATATGGACTTGG
>CAJNDS010000449.1:85000-102500 GCA_905221605.1 Symbiodinium natans | reverse complement strand
AGCAAGTTATATTCGCGAAGCCCAGCCCATGTGCATCCCTTAACCGAAACCCTATGCCCTTATGTAGTGTTGAGGGGTATGCAAGGCACAAAAGGCTCAAATGTAAGACCTTCTTAGGGTAGTTTACCATAATCCCCTTAAACCAACCCAAAAAGGAACTACATATAAGGGGCGCTCAGGCAAATCTCAAAACCCTAAAAACCGAGGGTAATATAGGCTCGGAATAATTACTAATAAAATTCCTTATCGTCCTTTTGCAATTATACTGGAATAATCTCCAAAGCCGTATTCTGATGATTCAGGGCCCTACAGTAGCCCCAAACCCTAAACCCCAAACCCCAAACCCTAAACCCTCAACCCCAAAACCCAAAACCCTATTCTAATCATGCAAGGTACACACCACAGAGATGGGTGCCTTTGTACGCCTGGAGCACGCCGGCTCCTCGGCCGATGGCGTCTTGACTGCACTTGACTTAGGGTTTAGGGTTTAGGGTTTAGTGTTTAGGGTTTAGGGTATAACTGCACTTATAACTCAAACGTTTGCCTTGTGGGCTCTGAGCGGTCTCGGTGTGGGGTTATGTAAGATTGTTTACAGGGTTCAGGGTTCAGGGTTTAGGGTTTAGGGTTTAGGGTTTAGGGTTAAACCCTAAACCCTAAACTCCTGAACCCTAGGATTCAGGGTTTAGCACATCAACATCTTTCTGTCGGAGTGGTGGAAGAGGCAGGCGGCTGACAAAAACATCAAAACCCTATACCCTAAACCCATACCCCAAAACACCCTAAACCCCAAACCCTAAACCCCAAACCCAAATCTCCCACAGGATTCCTCCATTCCAGCGAGCTTGGAGAGCCCGGCAATGTGCCGGCCTAAGTTGTTGGGGGGTTTCAGGGTTTGGGGTTTAGGGTGTAGGGTTTAGGGTTTAGTGTTTAGGGTTTAGGGTTTAGGGGGGGGGGGGGGGGGCCAACGGGCTGTTGCTTATACGGGAGATGGTGATCCACAGATCCACATCAATGTTTAACTTACAGAAACGGTGTAGGTTTATACATCTACGTGTATATATATATATTTATTTATTTATTTATTTATGTAAATACACATAAAATATATTTGTATATTTTTTACATATACATATACATATATGTCAGACAAACGGTGGGTGAGCGCACATCCCGAGGTACGCATCCCTTAGTCATTTTGTGGCATCTTTGGCGGGATCGAGCTCTCCAGAATCGACCCCCCCCCCCCCCCCCTAAACCCTAAACCCTAAACCCTAAACCCTAAACCCTAAACCCTAAACCCTAAACCCTAAACCCTAAAACCCTAAACCCTAAACCCTAAACCCAATTCGCCCGCATTCCAAGCTCATCCCAGCTGCCAGGTCCGCGATGTCGTTCCTCTTGGGGAGAATGTCAGAGCACCTCGGCGAATTAGGTTTAGGGTTTAGGATTTAGGGTTTAGGGTTTAGGGTGTAGGGTTTAGGGTTTAGAGACATGTTTTTTCCCTTATTCGGTTTAAGAGGATCATCTTCAGGAATAATTTTTTCAGAGGGTTTTCAGGGCCATCCTAGTGGAGGTTCATGGGTATGTATCACCCCAATTATAGGCTTTGGGGTTCAGGGTTTAGGGCTATAACCCCAATTGTAAGTCTACTTACTATAGGGTTTATGAGCTTTTCCTACTGTTTCTTCAAGAAAGGGGAATATTGAGATTTTTGTCATTGTTCGGGAGGGGGTTCATAAGCAAATCGTAGCTTAGGCTGTATAGGTCTATATGATGTTTCGGGTTTGTAGGGTGTAGGCTTATCGGGTCTGAGGGTTATGGGGTTTATGCGCTTGGTAGCCCGGTGGTACCCTTTTCACTTGTTTTGGTTCAAGGTTCATTTATAAATTAACCAACCAAAACAAGGGTGCCCTTATTGTAATCTGGTGATTGGGCTACCAAGGGTTGGGGTTTAGGGAGTTTAGGGAGTTCAGGGAGTTCAGGGAGTTCAGGGAGTTCAGGGAGTTTAGGGTTTAGGGTTTAGGGTTTAGGGTTTAGGGTTTAGGGTTTAGGGTTTAGGGTACTAAGTACGGCTATACAGTAAGGCTCATCGGCTTTCCGACGGATATGTTGAGCTTACAGGGCTTACAGGGATTTAAGGTTTATAAGATTTTAGGGGTCTTACAATGTGAGGGGTTTAGGGTTTAGGGTTTAGGGCTTGGGATGGAAAGCTCGGCATCTGGAATTTCGGGTTTTGTTGTGGACCCGGGGATGCGACTTGAGAGCGGGGCCAAGGGTTACCTCCTCCAACCATCAGCAAGCCCCAAAAACTTCTAACCCTAAACCCTAAACCCCAAACCTTGAAAAATCCTAAACCCCCAAATCTTCAACCCTCACTCCGACACTCTTGAGCCCTGCAGCCCCTAAACCCTGAATCCTGAATCTTGTGTTGGCCCACAGCAGGCAGCTTTCGACACACCGCACTAAAACCCTTGCACTTTCAGATGATCGTGAGGAGTTTGGGGTTTAGAGTGCAGTTGCAGCGGCCTCAAGAAGTTTCAGCTGTTTTTACGAGGGCTTCAACATCCGGTTCCCCTTGGGAGGGGACCTGTCTTAGAAGGAGTCCTAGACAAAGGTTATCTTAAACCTCAGTGCCGACCCTAAACCCTAAACCCTAAACCCTAAACCCTAAACCCTAAACCCTAAACCCTGAACCCTTTTTGTTTTGCTAGCAAAAGGGACAGTGGACCTACAGTGCTCATGTAGGCAGCAGCCCTACGGCGTAGATGACGAGCAGTAAAACCCTACTGCAGGTCCTAGTTCGTCTGCCGGATTATCCTCTAGCACCACAAGCTAAACCCTAAACCCTAAACCCTAAACCCTAAACCCTAAACCCTAAACCCTAAACCCTAAACCGAGTCGGCAAGGTGCGCATCATCAAGGTCAACGTCGCCCGGAATCGAATGAAGCTGTCCATGCTGCCTTTCGAGGACTTGGTAGCCCACTGGTACTGTGCCCGTTTTCCCTTTTTCGGTTCAAGGTTCACTTGTTAAACTAGCCCGTAAACCCGAGACCCTAAACCCTAAACCCTAAACCCTAAACCCTAAACCCTAAACCCTAAACCCTAAAAGGGTGCCCTCATTTTAGGATTGAGGTGAGGTTGGGGTGTGGAGGACTACTCTGAGATGGACTGCTTAGTCCTCTTCTGGCTTGCTTAATACCCGTCTTCCCTTTTTCGGTTCAAGGTTCCCTTGTTAAAGTCGCCCCTAAACCCTAAACCCTAAACCCCAAACCCTAAACCCTAAACCCTATAATCTCAAGAGACTCAAGGAGGGAACTCTTATGAGGGACCTTAGCGGCTATATAGGGGATATATTTTCAGGGGAATAAGATGAAGGGCCCCTTGCAGGGGTCCCTCCTTGATACCCCTTACCTAGTAGGTTCAGGTGGTTTCTTTTGAATTAGTTGGGAGTGCAGTCAACAGTTCCAGTGGGCCTGGGCCCGGGGGGCCGTGCACCAGACATCTTCGGATCAACAACGCTCGCAATCTGGCTGATTTCACTTGCGTGACAATGAACAAGGCCCTGACGACGCCACAGAGGCACCGCATCCTGCCCAAAGTCTCGGGCTCAGCACAGAAACTGAGGCATTCAGATGATAGTTTGCAACGAGCCATGCGTTGCTCACGACTACCATGGAGATTTCAGCTTCGAGGCAGACTGCCTAGTGTTTCCACTCAGGTTGACTGGGGTTTCCCCTCGAGACGCTGACCGGATTTGCCCCCAAGCGTTCCCTAAATCCTAAACACATGGTGCTCCTGTACGGCAATTACATATACCCTTTACTGCGTCCCAGAAGTCTCAATCTAGGCCCCAGAGTAGGCCTGTATTTCCCTTTCTTTAGGGTTTAGGTTCCCTCATAATCCCTCTTATTACTAGGGGTACCTTATTGGGGACCTGAATATATGTGGATCCTACCATTTGGGGAGCTATTCTTTTGGGTCCCTATTTTCGTAAACCCCCCCCCAAGTTACTCTTGGGCTTAAACCCTAAGCCCTAAACCCTAAACCCTAAACCCTAAACCCTAAGAATCGAAAAGTGTTCTGTGCCGGACGGCTGGCGGACCCAAACCGAGCCGCAGACCCTTTGACTTCTTCAAGCCTGAAGAACCCTAGTTCGCAGGGTTTAGGGTCTAGGGTTTAGGGTTTAGGGTTTAGGGTTTAGGGGGGACTGTGATATGAAAGGTTGTCGCTAGGATGGCTATAGTTGCATCTGTAGGTAAGCCTTCATTCACGGTAATTTTTCACCCGACGTACAACCCAAAGTGTCCATGTACCTGATTAGTATATAATTGGGCCCCAAAGTCCTCATATAGGAAGTACTTTAAGGCCCAAGTATTCCCTATTCAAGCACATGGACCCCTAAACCCTGAACCCTGAACCCTAAACCCTGAGCCCTAAACCCTAAACCCTAAACCCTAAACCCTAAACCCTAAACCCTGAACCCTAAACCCTAAACCCTATTTAGGTACATGGACCCTTAGGGCAACTACCCATGGCAGGACTTCGGCGCCTCCAGAGCAGGAGGGCCACCAGTAGCAGCTCCCACCACTAGGCCGAGATCGCAGGGACTTACGGGTTCTTAGGGTTTAGGGTTTAGGGTTTGGGGTTTCGGGTTCAGGGTCTAGAGTTTAGGGTTTTGAGGTTGAGGGCTTCGGGTCTAGGATTTCCAGCGTTGCCTTGCGCCGCATCGCTTCTGCACGTGTATACTTAACACTAGCGTGGGGCCCTCTCCGCGGATCTCTGTAACGACAAGGTTGCCAGCTTAGTAGGTTCCCTCGGAACGAATCAGGGCCCACATCCCGCCACATCAAAACAGGAGGACCTTAAACCCTAAACCCTACACCCTAAACCCTAAGCCCTAAGCCCTAAACCCTAAACCCTAAACCCTAAACCCTAAACCCTAAACCCTAAACCCTAAACCCTAAACCCTAAACCCTAAACCCTAAACCCTAAACCCTAAACCCTAAACCAAAGCCCTAAACATCATTGTCCCCTTGACCCTCGGCCAAGGGTCTAGTTATAGTTTATCTTAGGATGCGCAGAAATGCCCATGTGCCTTTTCCAGGCTACGGATGCCTTACAAACTTCTTATCCCAAAGACGATCTATTTTCTTAGCTTGCTGGTCAAGCTAGAGTCTCCAAACCCTACTCAACCCTAGCTGATTGTGCAACGGTCATCTATATGAGGTAGGGTCTATGTTATACATATTGACAATTGGCGGGTGTATATTATCTTGGGCGTCCTGTTGTAATCCCTAAACCCTAAACCCCAAACCCTAAACCCTACACCCTAAACCCTAAACCCTAAACAAGAGAGCCACGGTCCTATGCCTTGTTTGACAGAGGCCCCGGCCTCCACCAGGGCCTGCGCCTGGGCGCCTGGTCGAAGACCTGAAGCCCTTCCGCGCGCTCATAGGCGCGAAGCTCGAGGGGGTTGAGGCTGTAAAACCAGTAGCCCTAAACCCTAAACCCTAAACCCTGATCGCCAGTACTCACCAGGTCTTTTTCCACAAGGGTTGAGGGTTTACAGGGTCTAGGGTTTGGTTAAGCTTTAGGGTTACCTTAATTAAGGCCCGAAACCCCCACCCCCAGCCTTAAATGCGGCTAGTTCAAAGTGCCTTTAACCTTCTTTGATTAGGTAGCAGTCTCACGCCTACTCGCCGCGGACTTCGCTTTGCATTGGGCGCGCTTCAACCTTTTGGGGCTTTTGTAGTTCTACCAGGGTTTAGGGTTTAGGGTTTAGGGTTTAGGGTTTAGGGTTTAGGGTTTAGGGTTTAGGGTACTCAGCAACTAGGGGGTGTAGGGGCCTTAACATCGTTCTCAAACAAAGACATTCCTGCGGCTGTTGTACACCGACAAACTGCAGCCTCTCGTGTCATAACCCATAAAGCCTAAATCAAAGACTAAACCCTAAACCCTAAACCCTGCACCCTACACCCTAAACCCTAAACTCTAACCCCAAACACCTAAACGGGTTTAGGGTTTAGGGTTTAGGGTGAACCCAACACCAGTGAAGCCCAAAGCCGGGGACTTGCAAAGCCTCTAGCCAAAAGAATATACTAAAGTTACCCAAGCTTTATACCCTGGGTTTAGGGTTTAGGGTTTAGGGTTTAGGGTTTAGGGTTTAGGGTTTAGGGTTTATTCCCCCCCCCCCCTCCCAAATTTGGTAGAATTTGCCTGAGTAGGATCCTCCTTGGCAAGGGACCCGGATTCTCTCCAAGACACAGACAGAGACGCGGTGACACGGAAACAGAGAGGCAGACCCACAGGGACAGACAGACGGATGGACAGACGGACGGACAGAGAGACACACACACACACACACACACGAAGACAAAAAACAAGAACCAGGGCCCTTGGTTCTGCTTGTGTGTGTGTTAAGCTTTCTAGGATGCATAAGGAGCGCCAAAAGCCCAAACCCAAAGCCCTAACCCCATCAACATCGCCCTGCAGGCCAGTGGCTGCCCGGAGTGGTCAAGCAGCTTCGCCGAAACGGCGTCCAGGCCGGCAGATGCGGGCTTCCGGGGCTCATTTGGGGTGTAGGACTCCTAGGGTCTTAGGGTGCAGGGTTTAGGTGGGTTCAGGGTTTAGGGTTTAGGGTTTAGGGTTTAGGGTTTAGGGTTTAGGGTTGGTTTAGGTGGGTTCAGGGTTTGAGGGTTCGCGGTTTTTTTGCGCACTAGCCGTTCCGTTGTCAACTCTCTCGCACTGCGCAGGGAGGCATGGCACGACCAGTTTGCAGCAGGTTACTACCTTGGAGACGAAATGAACCTTAAAAGGGCTTGTGGTTCATATACCTTAATAGGAATTACCGTAATAGGGTATATGACCCCCAATTTTAGGGTTCATTTGGTCCCCAAGGTAGTCAGCGGCTAGATGCACACATGTAAGCATGTGGGGCGTAGCAACTCATGTCAGAGAGCTACCTAAGCCCTACACCCTCTGCACAACCTATCACGCATGTGGGGTGCTTCGCCCTCTGCACACTGAAGCCACGGTTGAGGCTTCTGACGGTATTTAAGGGCTCAGAAAACTTCCAGGGCTCACAGGGCATTTATGGGTTTGGGGTTTAGGGTTTAGGGTTTAGGGTTAGGGTTTAGGGTTTAGGGTTTTCGGGCTCGTTGCCAATTTACACGGCTCACAGGGCTTCATACAGTAGGGCCTACAGGGCTCACATTGCTTGTAGGGTTTCGAGGTTTATCGGGCTTTGGAGAGTTTGCGGCTTTATGACTGAGGGCCCCCAAAAAAACCTTCCAAACGGTTTGCGGTTTAGGAGTGAGCAGTGAAGGTGGCCGTTGTGTCCAAAACGGGCGCTTACGCAGTCGGCATGGTCTTCCTGAACCAGCTCCTGGATATGTTTACGATCCCTCCAGACCGAAAGCTTCCTAAAGCCGTACATGTTAAGCCCGCCCCAAATCTCAAGGGTTTAGGGTTTTCTGTGTGGTTTGAGTGGGCAGCAGGAAGGGCTCTACATCGTGTCTCAAATTCCTCTTGAAGAGCCCAGACGCCCCTAACCCTCGTGTTCCCGTGGACAAGCCCACCCATGCACAGAAACCAGGAACAGGAGATCTTGGTTTAGGGATACTCTCAAGGATGCTTCTTAACAGGTGTTCGAGGGCTTGGGGGGGTGGGGGGTGATTCCATCTACTAAACACCCCCAAGTATAATTCCTCAAGCCCTAAATCCTAAACTCTAAACCCTAATAAACCCAAACCCTAAACCCTAAACCCCAAACCCTACACCCTAAACCCCCTAAACCCTAAACCCCTAAACCCATGGTGACCAGCATTTGTTTGCCAAAGAGTTCGCAATCCAGGAACGAAACTAGACTTGGGGTGGAGGGCGCGACCAAGAGTCTGCTAGGATGGCTACAGGTAGGGTTGCAGGGTTGTAGGATTGTAGGGTTGTAGGGTTAGGGTTGTAGGGTTGTAGGGTTGTAGGGTTGTAGGGTTGTAGGGTTGTAGGGTTGTAGGGTTGTAGGGTTGTAGGGTTGTAGGGTTGTAGGGTTGTAGGGTTGTAGGGTTGCGGGGTTGCGGGGTTGTAGGGTTGTAGGGTTGTAGGGTTGTAGGGTTGTAGGGTTGTAGGGTTGTAGGGTTGTAGGGTTGTAGGGTTAGGGTTTACGGTTTAGGGTTTAGGGTTGTAGGGTTGTAGGGTTCAGGGTTTAGGGTTCAGGGTTCAGGGTTCAGGGTTTAGGGTTTAGGGTTTAGTTTAGGGTTTATAGGGTTCAGGATGTAGGGAAAAAAACAAATTGGAGCCAGTCGAACGATCGCTTGCCGCGGCCTTATTAACGCGTTTCGCGCACGTGCTTAGTTCCATTGCACCCTGTGCTCACGAAATCAAAAGGGAAACTGGAGGGCCTCATTTTTTTGATGCGATGTTTTCCCAAAATTTCCGGGGCCGATCGAACGATCGCTCGCTCACTTCTTGCCCGTGAAATTAAAGGTGGCCTACTAAATTGTGTTTTGCGAGTTTTGTTTGTCTTGCGAGTTGTTCGAAACCATTTCGTAGTCACTCGAACGATCGCTTGCCGGACCCATTCTACGCGTTTCACGCAAGCGGACAATTGCATTGCACCCCTTGCCCGCGAAAACGCACGCGAAATCGAGGGGGGAAATTGGCAGGCCTTCCTTTTTACACTTGAAACCCTAAATCCTAAACCCTACAGACATTGTTCAACAAATGTCTGTCGGATCCGCTCGGACGATGGCTTGTCGCGGCAACTGGCCATACCCCAAGGTTCCCTTTAAACGGAGGACCCCGGAGATGGCGCAGGGGGACCCATAGCCCGAATGTTGCTAAGAGGTTTCCGGACCCTAAACCCTAGACCCCAGACCCTAGACCCTAAACCCTAAATCCTAACCCTAAACCCTAAACCCTAAACCCTGATAATCCAAAACCCAGGATCCAGGAAGGCTTCGTCAACCGACTGGAGGACGTTCTGTCTCCTGGCCAGGAGGCACGAGGGGGCTTAGGGCTAGGGTGTAGGGTTTAGGGTTTAGGGTTTAGGGTTTAGGGCTAGTGGTAGCCCAGTGGTACCCTTTACCCTTTTTTTGGTTCAAGGTTCCAAAGGGTGCCCTTATTCAGATATGGTTACTGGGCTACCAGGAGATGGGAGAGACGACGAGAAGTACATACTACATACTCACATGTATGAAAAAATGTGTATGTAACTATATACATATATACACACATATTTCTGTGTATCACTTTACACATACATGCATATGTAGTACCTGGACCTTAAGCCGCAAGCACCCCCAAAATCCCAGAAAATCCTAGGCTGGTAGTCCCGAAGGATCCATGTACCTATATAGTATATACTTGGGCCCTACAGCTACTATTAGGAACCCCTTTAAGGCCCAAGTATATACTATTTAGGTACATGGATCCTTTGGGAGTAGGATCATCAGCCTCTTTACGGAGCAGCTGCTTGCAATGCTCCCCTTGCGTTGTGCTGAGGCCCGATACCCTAAACCCTTAACCCCAAACCTGAAACCCCAAACCCTAAACCCTAAACCCTACAGCCTACACCCTACACCCTAAACACCAAACCCTAGGAACCGGAACCCCCCGCCAGGCCACTGAATGTGTTTTGGGAGTATTTTGGAGTCCGGCGGCCGTTCTCTAAGCAGCTTGAGGGGTTTAGAGTTTAGAGTTTAGGGTTTAGGGTTTAGGGTTTAGGGCTTGGGCAGCTTGATAAGTGGAGCTTTGAACAGGGTGTTGGGGTGAAAAGTAGGTAAACCGTAGTTGAGGTACTGCGATCCCTGCTAATTACATCTAGCCATGAACATCCAATTCGCGCTCCCTTTTGGGTGCCTGTGCTACGACGGACCCCGAATCTTCATGGAAAGTACACAAGGAAAGCTTTGGGGCTCAGGGTGGATGAGTTTCGAACCCAAGTAAGCCCTGAATCCCGAATTGAGGGTTTAGGGTCTTGGGTTTAGGGCTTGAACTTCGAACCCGAAACCCCCTAAACATCAGACCTGGCCCACAGGTGAAAGTGCAAGTTCTGGCAGTGAACCTGCAGGGCCGGTCGATGACCCTCTCCATGAAGGGAGGCTTCAACTACAAGAAGCAGGACGGGGCCAGGGTTTAGGGTTTTAGGGTTTAGGGTTTAGGGTTTAGGGTTTAGGGTTTAGGGTTTAGGGTTTAGGGTTTAGGGACCCTAAACCCTAAACCCCCAACCCCAAACCTGCGGGGGGAGGGGACTCTGAGGTGAAAGGATGGCTTGACATGAGTGATTGAGGATGGCGTGAGGCTTCGGTTTGATGATTAGGGGTTTCGGTTTAGGGCTTAGGATTAGGGTTCAGGGTTCAGGGTTCAGGGTTCAGGGTTCAGGGTTCAGGGTTCAGGGTTCAGGGTTTAGGGTTTAGGGTTTAGGGTTTAGGGTTTAGGGTTTAGGGTTTACTTTTGAGGGTTTAGGGTGTAGCCAGAGTCTGCCAATAGCAAACTCCCCCAAATACGAAAAAAAAAACCAGGTGCCTCAACTTTCCGGGAGGCTCTTAGTTTCGTACCGAGTGTGGGGGTCACAGACTGTCGTAATCATTTGTCCAGATTGGCACAGTCCGAGGAGTCGCCCGAAGAGGACCCGAAAGCCTAAACCCTAAACCCTAAACCCTAAACCCTAAACCCTAAACCCTAAGCCCTTCAGATACTGTCCCCAGGGCGACCCAAGCTCGAAACTCGAGGACGTTCGGCCCTTCGAGGGCGTCTCCGCCACGGAATGGTTTCCAGGCACTGTGGAGAAGGTGAAGCTTAGCTGGACCTTAGGGTTTAGGGTTTGGGGTTTAGGAAGTAGGGTGTAGGGTTTAGGGTTTAGGGTGGAGAAGGTGCCCCCTGTGTCCCCCCCCCCCTTAGGTTCCTGCCTTAAAGAGCCTTAATTAGGTTTAATTATCCCTAAACCCTAAACCTCTTTTTTCGTGGTTCAAGGCAGTTTGTTCGTGGCTCAAGGCATTTTTTTCGTGGTTCAAGCCCAATTCTCGTGGTTCAAGGCAATTTTTTCGCAGTTCAAGGCAATTTGTTCGTTGGTCAAGGGGCCCAGGCCTGGAATTTAGGGTTTCTGGGCCTCAAGGCCTGGAGTTTGGGGTTTCAGGGCCTGGGGTTTGGGTTTCAGAGCCTCCAGGCCTGGAATTTAGGGTATCTGGGCCTCAAGGCCTGGGGTTTAGGGTTTAGGGTTTCAGGCAGGGGCTTTAGGGTTTCAGGGCCTCCAGGCCTGGGGTTTAGGGTTTCAGGGCCTCAAGGCTTTTGGGGTTAGCCTTGAGGTTACAGATGGCGAGGTTAACAAGGTTAAGTGTTTTTGTTGTGTCTGTTCGTTTCCTGAATGCTATGCGATTCTCTGGGTGGGCGGTTGTTATATCAGAGCCGTAAATATAACGTTTCTATAGAACTGCTCGATCGGAGATGCTGAACCCTAAGCCCTGAGCCCTGAACCCTAAACCCATCCTAAACCCAAAACCCTAAACCCTAAACCCTAAACCCTAAACCCTAAACCCTAAACCCTAAACCCTAAACCCTAAGGCCAGATTAGGAGGGGAACCTAGAGGGGGGGGGCTAGTAATGAGGGGGGCACTGTGGAGAAGGTGAAGCTGAGCTGTGCAGTGGGTGGCCTAGTAAGGCCCCTTGGTTTAGGGTCTAGAGTCTTAGGGTTTAGGGTTTAGGGTCTTAGGGTTTAGGGTTTAGGTTTTAGGGTTTAGGGTTTAGGAAAACCCTAAGCTCAAAACCATCAAAGCCTTGGAACACCCCAGTAGGATGTAATAATCACTCAACACACCCCAAACCCACGCTGTAGGGCTCAGAATAAAGACTACTAGTATTTCCCTTATTCCTTTATGGTCCCTTTATAAGTATACTAGAAGCCCCCCCAACCGTATTCCACATATTCAGGCCCCTATATTACCCCTTAACCTACAAAAGGAGAACATAAGGAAGGATTTTGCCACGCCCCTGAATTGCTTTTAAGAGGTATGCCCAAGGGGTATGTTGAAGATTCCTTAGATAGGAGGGCCTTCATTATTTGCAGGCTTGGTAGGCCAGTGGTACTTTTTTTTGCTGATGCGTGCCCCTATAAAGTAGCCAACCCCAAAAGCCCTAAACCCTAAACCCTAAACCCTAAACCCTAAACCCTAAACCCTAAACCCTAAACCCTAAACCCTAAACCCCCTCATTATCATTATGATTATGGTTGCTGGGCTACCCAGATTCTTTGCAGGGAGCAGATGTCTGCTCAATTGCTTCTGTTTTCGTTCTTCTCTCCAGAACCCAAGCGGGCAGCACTGTGCTTAGGGTTGCGGGTGTAGGGGGTGCAAAGGAGCCCGAAACACTAACGCCTAAACCCTAAACCCTAATTAAGCCCTAAGCCCTAAACCCTAAACCTACAGAAGCCGAAGCCCTAAGCCCAGGAAAGGCTATGGAGCCTTCGTCACCGTGAGGCCGAGGGTTTCGGGGTTGCTGTAAGAGGGTTTGATGGATGCCCAAAACCCTTACCCCAAATCTGCACTGAGGTTTTGGAAAGTCTACTAGGTGCCCTGGAAACATGTTATGTTTTCCGTATTGGGCTTAAGAGGATCATGTTTTGGGGGAACCCTAAACCCTAAACCCTAAACCCTAAACCCTAAACCCTAAACCCTAAACGGGGCTAAGGGCCATCCTGGTCTGCATTGGGAAATCGACTGCTAGACTTAGGGTTTAGGCTGTCTATCGTGTACCCCATGCAGCCTCACGAACATACAGTCATCTAAGGGGTTTCGGGTTTAGGGTTTAGGGTTTAGGGTTTAGGGTTGGGCACGCGGTGTATATTTCGAAGATTCCTAAAGTACATGCAAAACAATGTTCAGTGCACAACTACACGACGCCGCCACTGTCGGGTTTAGCGTCTATTAGGGTTTAGTTGGCACTAAGATTGCACTCCAAGACCTTCGGCCGTTATACCCTTCTTGAGGAGATCAATACGTGCCTAACTGAGTTCGTATGCAATTCATCTGTGTCGTCAAATTGTATCATGTCATTTCTCCTCATACCATGTCACATTGCATCATGTCATATGCGCATGGCATGCTCAAATGACTCTCAAGTCTGACCCATATCATACGGTAACTGTTTGGGTTTTGTTATGGCATCTTTTATTGCAAGTACATAATATGTAATAGAGTTTGGATGTTGAGCTTTGGGTATGGTATTACATCATCCTGCTTTTGTATGCCTTATGTCGCTCTTCGATACGGTGTGGTACTGCATCATATCTGATAATGCATTGTCCTACATATGCTTTCTATTAGTTGCAAATTTTGCCAGTGTTTATCCTTATATGCTCATGAATCATGCATCAAGTCCAGTCAAAAAAACAATATCGGGGCAAATTATTAAGGGCTTAGGGTTTGGGGTTTAGGGTTTAGGGCCTGGGGTTTAGGGTTTAGGGTTTAGGGTTCAGGGTTCAGGGTTCAGGGTTCAGGGTTCAGGGTTCAGGATGAAAGCCCACAGCCTCAGGCGCGAGAGGTCAGCAGCCGAGGGACTCGTGCGGCTGCATGAGATGGCCGCCGACTCGGATATGTCATCTCATGGGTTCCCCTACGACGCCCCTCTATACTACCCCCCCCCCCCCCCGCCAAGGTTCAGGGTTTAGGGTTTTGGGTTTAGGTTTTAGGGTTTAGGGCTTAGGGTTTAGGGTTTAGGTTTTTGGGGTTTAGGGTTTAGGGTTTAGGGCTACGCCCCCTAGGTTCCCCCCTTAAAGAGCCTTCATTGGACTTAATTAAATAGCCTTTGTTTAGGGGGGAACCCTGGGAGGGGGGGGGGGGGGGGGCAGTACGGTACAGAGGGGGGTCGTAGGGAACCTATGATCATACGATGGTCAGCTTCTGTCTACAGGGCCCCCCTGTTTCGGGGGTGTGTTGGATTCATGTTTGTGGGTCCTTCCTTGGGGTACGCGATGTCGTATCAAAACCATGCCCGTCACTTGGCAAATCCTGGCATGTTTTGTCCAACCATGCAAGCCACGGACACCCCTTTAAAGCCCTCTTGGACCCAGAGTAGGCCCTTATTTCCCTCTTTTAGGGCTTAGGCTCCGTTTTTTGATCCCTCGGTTACTCCTGGGCCTAGCCCTAAACCCTAATCGCCCGGGCCTAAGCCCTAAAACCTCTCCCGAAGCTACGACGTGACGGGGCTACAGGAAGGAACCGCGCATTGGATAGTTGTGATTCTCCTTCCATTGGTTTAGGAAAAAGGGATTTAGGGTATAGGGTTTGGGGGTGCAAGAAGATGAGATGCAGGAATGCTTCTCAGATTCGTTTAGGTCCTTGCACTGCCCAGACTGCAAGCGATTGCCTGTCCTCAATTCTCAGTATGAGCCAGAAGTCCGAACCTCCTGACACCCTAAACCCTAAACCCCGAATGCACCTTTCACCTAGCGACCTGAGGTGAGCCTAGATGGGCATCTTACGAAAATTGGGGACCCCCAACATAGATCCCCAAGTAGTATAGGATTCCAGAGTACGGACCCCAAAAAGGTACCCCCCAAATGTCGGAAACCTCCTGAACCCTAAACCCTAAACCCTAAACCCTAAACCCTAAACCCTAAACCCTAAACCCTAAACCCTAAACCTACACCCTAAATCCCACAGGTCGGCGCACCTGCCTCTGGTGACGAGGTGGAAGTGCGGGTGCTGGGCGTTGACGTGGAGAAGGGTGGCCGGGCCGAATCTTGGGGGTTTAGGGTTTAGGGTTTAGGGTTTCGGGATTTAGACATTTAGGGTTATGTAGGTTCATCAGATCATCAGTTAACTTTGGGGGGCGGGGGGGGGGTGGGGGCAAGGGTGGAAGCTTAGATATGGCTTGTGGCTTAGGGTCACTGCCCAAAATCCTAAACCCGTCTTCGCGGCTCCACAGGCCCTGTAAATCTCCAAGGCCCCTAACCCAAAACGTCTGCGGGTGCCCTGAGCCCTAAACCCTAAACCCTAAACCCTAAACCCTAAACCCTAAACCCTAAACCCTAAACCCTAAACCACCCAAACTTCTGAGGCAGCATGCGGCTCTCCATGAGGCCTCCCAGCAGACCCGAGGCAGATGGCTGAACCCATGCGGGCGAAAAAGGAGAGTGTGGGCCCGGGGCCGTGGTTTAGGGTTTAGGGTTTAGGGTTTAGGGTTTAGGGTTTAGGGTTTAGGGTTTAGGGTTTAGGGTTTAGGGTTATTGTGGCCTGGGGCCGTGCCTTGGGGGCTTGCAGGTTGTAGGGTTCCTGGTTTGGGCTTTCTTTAGAGGGCAGGGGGGTTTAGGGTTTAGGGTTTCGGGTTTAGGGTTTAGGGTTTCGGGTTTAGGGTTTCGGGTTTCGGGTTTCGGGCAGGAGTTTGAAAGGTTGTTGTCGGGTTTGGGGTTTCAGGTTTGGGCCCTCTGGTACGCCAAGCCTTCAGCCCCAAAGCACTTTTAAACCCCCTGTTCATGTCATGTCAGTCTGATGATACAGGCCAGCTTACTTCTGAGGGCGGCGCCGAAGATAGAAGATCCCTTCTGTGGGGACTCGAACTGCAAAAGGATGGGCGCGTGGGGCTTGGTGTTTAGGGTTTAGGGCACCTAGATTCTAAGCCCTAGGCCCTAAGCCCTAGGCCCTAAGCCCTAAATTCATGCATTCATGCTCGGGATGCCCAGTAGTACCCTTGTTCCCTTTTCGGGGGGTTGAAAGGTTCCCGAATAAGGCTAAACCCAAAACCCTAAACCCCTTTTTAAGTAAAAAGGGGCACCACTTTTTTGATCCTAGGTTACTGGGGAACCTAACATGGCAAGGCAGTGTCAGCCCTCAGCGGCAAAGGTTTCGACGTCTCCTGGTCGCCGGGGTGCTCAGAGCCACACGGGCGTAGGGTTCAGGGTTCAGGGTTCAGGGTTCAGGGTTCAGGGTTCAGGGTTTAGGGTTTAGGGTTTAGGGTTTAGGGTTTAGGGTTTAGGGTTTAGGCTTCACCAGCCACCCAACAGCCCAGAGACGGCAATACCGGCAACACCTCTTAACTCACGAATACTCTGAGTAATTAAGTTTTGGGGAATCCTGGTAAGGTTTGTGGTACCTTCCCTATTCGACTGTGAGATTCGGATCCACCCCCCCCATATGGTTTAGGTTACCGGTTGTGGATTTAGGGTTTAGGCTTTGGTGTCTATAGGGCTTTGGGTTCAGGCTCATGGGGTGTAGGATTCACTCTTTCGCCACAATTTCCCTACTTGAACGTTCAGGGGCAGTATTAACCATCCTCCTAACTACTTCCACAAAGGTCCTCTTTCGTGCGCTAGCTACGTCTTCCTCATAAGTCGGTTGGCGTGTCTTCTCGAGTATGTGCCGACACGCGAGCATAGTTTATCCGGATGTTATAAGTTCTGCCCGAATTCCCAAAGGATCCATGTACCTACATGGTATATACTTGGGCCTTAAAGGGGTTCCTATATAGAGTAGATACTATATAGGTACATGGGTCCTTCGGGATTCACAAGACGGCCAGAGCGCCACGTATTGTCAGATGGGATGGAACCGAGCAAGTATGGTCCCCAACTCCCGGCGTCGCCAGACGCATTCAACATCACCGCTTACACCTGGGATGACGACCTTTTGGAGTACTCTACGTTAATATTTTTTTGGTTCTGGGTTCCTATTATAGCTACTTATACGTAAAAAGTATATGAGGCAGGGTTTATATTACTGTTATTGGTGAGTGTATATAGGGTTCCTCTTTAATATTGGTGAGGGTATATACCGGGTGTCCTTTTGGGGGTACAAGCAATATATACCCTACTTCATATGGGTGGTTGTCAAAATTATGGTCCCTTTTTGGATCCCTATTATAATACGGCACCTAATATTTAGGGTACCCCAAAAGGGATCATAATTTTGACAGCCACCCATATACATGCTTTCCAGGGTCTACTCCAAAGTAGGGGTAGTGGCATCACCAGCCCAAAGCCACCCTCACAGACGCCACTTGGAGGTTCATGGTGCTTACTAACCAATTATAACTGTACTTATAACCCTACTTATAGTACCCCTAAAGGGCCTTATAGGGGTTATCCCACTTATAAGTAGGGTTATAAGTACAGTTATAATTGGTTAGTAAGTACCATGAACCTTAGGGTTTAGGGTTTAGGGTTTAGGGTTTAGGGTTTAGGGTTTAGGGTTTAGGGTTTAGGGTTGTTATAATTGGTTAGTAAGTACCATGAACCTTCAAGCAAGGCTGGACGCGCCATCCGATGCATGGGCGATTGTCACGGCGCGGCCGGGGCTACACCCTAAACTTCCCCGACCCGAAGCTTCCCACCCTAAACCCTAAACCCTAGCCCTAAACCCTAAACCCTAAACCCTAAACCCTAAACCCTAAACCCTAAACCCTAAACCCTAAACCTCTTAGAGTAAGTTCTACAGCATTCCGGGGTGCTCACTTCCGTCTTCCGTCGGCTTCTGCTAGACCTCAGTCCCAGCAGGCGAATGCCCAGAGTTCCGAGGT
>CAJNDS010000449.1:0-80000 GCA_905221605.1 Symbiodinium natans | reverse complement strand
CAAGCACACAAGCCCCACTACCGTGCAGAACTGCGAAGCAGTCCCACCCCAGACCCTAGACCCCAAATGCTGAACCCCAGCAAGCAATGAAGGCAGCTTGGGGACCCTATATCCCCAGAGAATAGTAAGGGATTCTAGAGGGTACCTAATACAATTCCTTCATTCCTTAGTTAATTACAGTAAGTTCCCATAGTTACCAACCCTCAAGCCTCAACCCTCGACCCTCGACCCTCCACCCTCAACCCTCAACCCTCAACCCTCAACCCTCAACCCTCAACCCTCAACCCTCAACCCTCAACCCTCAACCCTCAACCCTAACCCTAAACCCTCAACCCTCAACCCCCAACCCTCAGCCCCCGCCCGCCAAACCCTGAACCGCCAGGCGGCCGCCCTCCATGGCCGCCGTCTTGCGTGCGGCGCCCGCACCGCGACCGGTGGTCGTCGCACCAAAGGCTCCTTGTCCTCGGCTAAGGTGGCTGTAGCTTGGTATACACGAGGGCGAATCGTTTTACACTAATCGTTTACCATTACGCATATATATATATATATATACATACATGCATGCATACATACATACATACCGGTGTGCCCATAGATATCCAATGTGTGTATTTTATATGTGTGTCACAGAGCATTCAGAATGGTGATGCTGAGCATGAGGATGTCGATGACGATTATGACGATCATCATCATCTTTTCCACCATGGAGACCATGGTTATTATTCGTGAAGCTGCGTCGTTGTCTACTACATTCTCTGCGCATGCTTACATACATACATACATACATACATACATTTCATACATACATACATGCATACATACAGACAGACAGAACGACAGACCTATACATAAACATATATGCATATAATATAATATTATAATCAATATAATATAATATAATATAATACAAAATATAATATAATATAATACGTTATATATATATATATACATACATACATATAGACGTACATACATACATACGTACCTACATACATACATACATACATACATACATACATACATACATACATACATACATACATACATACATACATACATACACACAGAAATATACGTGTATATATATATATAGCACATATTATATATTTATATGTATCTATTTAGAAATACATATGCATGCATGCATACCTATGTTAATCTCTGTTTTACGCATGCATGTGCGCACAGCGATATGCACGTGTTGTCCCACTTTCTGTTTTTGTAGGTGGATGTTTGCTGAGCAGTTTAGGAGGCTTGCTTCGCAGTTCCAGGGCGTAGGGTTGATAGAGCGGTCAGGGAGATGCGTGGACGAAGTGGATCTACCTGAGAAGGGCTGTATTCCCAAACCCTAAACCCTTTCGGGGGCTTCGTCTAAGACCGGAACCCTCTCTGGTCGCCTCCCCTGCCCGATTTCCCATCGATTTCCCCTCTGCTGTCTTTCTTCCTTCGGCCCCCTTCAGCCACGCTTCTTCCCTTGATTCCCCTCACTACCCCCGTTTTTTTAAACCTAGACCCTATATTTCCCTACTAAGGAAGAGTGTTTTTTGTACATTTTTTTTTTTTTTTTGGGGGGGGGGGGTTCCAAAGCGATTCCTGGCTTAGCTTGGAAGAGGAAAACCTGTCAGATCGGCTCGCGCTCTTTGTTTGTGTGTGCGCGCGCCAAAGCCTGGAATATGCCTTGTCCCTTTAGGCTTTAGGGTTTTTGGTTTAGGATTTCGGGGATATGCCTTGTCCCTTTAGGACCGAAGGACCCGAAACCAAAAACAGACTTCCGAACCATCTCTGTGTTTCTGGGTGGAGAGAACGATCTTCAACGCAACGCTCATCCTGGTCGACGTGTACCTTTCCAGCTCCAAGCTTTTTCGAGTTGTTTTTTGGTTTAGTTATGTTTAGTCCAAGATCAGAAAGCTTAGACACGTCATATCCAGACAGGATCTGGCAATTACACATATATATATACATATGTAGAGGTCATGTGTACATGAATGAACAGAATGAACAGAATGAACAGCTGTTTGTGCACATAGTCGTAGACAATATCAGCAAATTATTGATTGGCGAGGTATAAACTTGTAGAGGGAAACCTTCAAGCCCCGAACCCTAAACCCTAAACCCTAAGCCCAACAAGAACCCAAGCCAAAAGACCTTGGACCCATAAGCACCCAAATCCCTGAAGCTGAAGCCAGAAACAGCCCTAACGCCCCCAAAGCAATTATCTATAAGCTCCCCCAGGTCCCTAAAGTGGGGTTGCAAGTACCCATGAACCTCCAAGCAGCCCTTAGCCCGGCCCCTGCTACCGTTCACAAAGCCGCGAACACCGCTCCCAAACCCCCTAAGCCCCAAAACGCTAAACCAAAACGCTAAACCCCCAAGCGCTAAACCCTGAACCCTAAACCTCACACCCTCCCCCCTCCCCCCCCGTACACAAGCCCCTAGACCCCCTATGCCCCTCGTTCCGTACAACGCCTAAGGGTAGTTTCATGGGCCGTTATTCTGGTCCCTTGCGTTCTTTAAAGGGTTCTGAAGTATGGGCCCTTAATTTGTATCGGGCATATAGGGGTACCCGTTTCACGGCCCAGACTCAGGGACCATGTCGCTACCCTAGACCCTAAACCCTGAACCCTGAATCCTGAACCCTAAACCCTAAACCCTAAACCCTAAACCCTAAACCCTAAACCCTAAACCCTAAACCCTAAGCCCTAAACCCGAAGACAAAGGCGGCAGCCGCCGCTGCCTTGCAGCTCAATGCGGCCGCCTTAGCCTCCGCCAACGCCGCCGCGATGCGCCCTGCGGTAGGGGATGCCAAGATGGGCGGCTTTTTGGGGGGGCTTTGGGGGTTTAGGGTTTAGGGTTTAGGGTTTAGGGTTTAGGGTGATTCGGGAGTTGCAGGGTTTTGGGGCTTTGAGGTTTTAGGGTTTTGGGGCTTCAGAAGGGGTCTCAGAGTCCCTGATTAGGGCGTTTTAAAGCCCGTTTTGGGAAATATGGGGCCCTTACACCCCCCCCCCCCCTCAACCCCCTGGTTCCTTGGCTTGGGACTCTAAACCCTAAACCCTAAACCCTAAACCCTAAACCCATGGGTTTTAAAGGTTTGCGGCAGCTTAGGGCCGGTGGGTGCAGGGCCGAAAGCTCAGGGGCCGGTTTTGGGGGTCGAGGGCTTGGACGCCAACACCACAATTCTTTGGGTTTAGTAGGGTTTAGGGTTTAGGGTTTAGGGTTTAGGGTTTAGGGCTAGGGTTCAGGGTGTTGAGGGCTTGGATAGGAGTCGGTTTCGGATCCCAGCTTAGAGGGCCTACCGAATGCACCTCGTGCAGACAAGGGTTACGTACTTGGGGTTTGGAGCTCGGGGCTCCCGGTTTAGAATGTGCTTGGAGGCTCATGGCTATGTATATGATGGGATTTTTAGGTGGGATAACCCTGAAACCCTAAATCCTATATCCCTAAAACCCCAAAGCTACATTCTTCGCGGTCTTTGGGTCTTTGGCTTAAGGCATTTGCTTGAGGCTGAGGGTTTAGGGTCTAGGGTGAGGAGTTTTGCTACTTGGGTGTCAGCGGTTGGTTTAGAGGTTTTGGGGTCGGGCTTGAAGCAAGCTGTTGATGTTGTTGCTCACGATTCTAGCTGGGCAGGAGGTTCAAATTTTGGGATGCCCACACTACCCCCACGGGTCTGGCTGCAGACTCCAGCAAGCATGGCTTACACGAGGGTTTGCCGTTTAGGGTTTAGGGCCTAGGGATTTATGTAGGTCTTCTTTTGGGTGGGGGAAGTGTAATTAGGATCCCAATCGCAGGGTCAACGCCTCAGCACATTTTTGTTTTAAAAAGGGTCGTTCTCATGAGCCTCTAGCTCATATTTCTCGTCGTGGCAACTCAGCGAGGTCCAGTCGCTGTCGGAGCAATGGGCCGCGGTGGGGAGGATTCGCGAGCAGCCGGATGTGGCCACGGTCAGCAAGCTGCTCGAAGCCGTACCTGCCTATGTCCTGGCAGTGTACAACCTGAAGTTGAAGCTTCCCCTGGAAAAAGCTCCCCTCTAAATGGACGCAGATCGACACGCGCATTGTCGCGATCCTCGAAGATGCCACGGCATTCTGGCAGGCCCCTAAACCCTAAACCCTAAACCCTAAACCCTAAACCCTAAACCCTAAACCTCAGCAGGCAGCTTCGGGCGCCCCTGTCCACGCAGTGGAGACGGTGGAATGAGCCCACGGGGCTGACACGGCCGCAACGGCGGTGAGCCCCTATGAAGGACCCCCTAATTTCGGAAACCCCGTATCTTGCCCCAAACCCTAAACCCTAAACCCTAAAACCCTAAACCCTAAGCTTGTATCGTAAACTCCCGAATGGCTTACGGGGGCACCCCGGAGCGATTTTTGTCTGCTCTCGAGTCGAGGTTGTAGCGCCACAGCCACAGCGCAACCCCGAGGAGGTGAAGAAGGCACGAAGACTGGGGTTTAGGGTCTAGGGTTTGGAGTTTAACTAGGGTTTAGGATGCGGAAGATGTCAAACCCCAGGGCATCAGCCCTAAACCCTAAACCACAAAACATAAACCCTAAACCTGATCTCCTAGCCCCGTATATCCTGAACCCTGCAGCTTAAACTATTAGACTATAGCGTTCTCAAGGGAGGGGGGGTTCAAGGGGGTTCTGGAATCCTGGAACCCAAGGTTCCCGAATACTCCCCACTACCCCCTAAGGCTCCCTAAGCTTCCCCTTGAGGTTCCCAAGGTCTCTACCTTCCAGGAACCCCTCTCTCCCTGAAGCACTCTGCACCCTGAACCCCCGGAGTCTTAGTGGGGAATGCGGGTATGAGGACCTAAATACAAAATGAATAAATATACATATATGTATATACACATACATACAATGTATATATATATACACATACAATGTGTGTGTATATACATATATATATATACATACATATATATATATATAGATTCCCTACTAAGAACCAGCCAGTGAATTCAGACACCAAAAGTCGATGCTCCGCACGTCCTTCAGATGATTTCTTTCAACTCCATGAAAGCCAAACAAGGGCACCCTTGTTCTTAGGTTGCCAGGCGACCTACTACAAGTTTGGTCTTAAGATCTGGGTTTTGAGGAAAAGATGCTGGACGTTGGGACACGGGTCCCCTGAGTCATTTGTTCAGCACCTAAATGACTGCTTAGAGGGTTCAGGGTTCAGGGTTCAGGGTTCAGGGTTTAGGGTTTAGGGTTTAGGGTTTAGGGTTTAGGGTTTAGGGTTTAGGGTTTAGGGTTTAGGGGTAGCCCCTACTCCAGGCAGAGGCTTCGAGTTCCATCATGTCCGCTCCCTTTCCTTGGCCCCTTTTTCGAGGCCTTGGCATCCCTCCACTGCAAGATGGAGAAGGACTGAAGCCCCCTTAGCCATACCTAGGTAGGATAAGAGAGACCCTTAAAAGGGGACCCTTCTGAACCCTCTTCTGGCTCACGAAAAAAAGGACCTTATTCAGAGGGTCTATATCCCCAAGGGTCCCCCTCATCCTATCCCCTAGCCACTTTGTGGTACTGTACTGTAACTTTAGATCCTTACCCTTTTTGGGGTTATGGGGTTTCTTATTTAGGCAGCTAAAAGTTTAATTTATAGCTACCCTCCTGAGTGCAGCAAAGAGCCATACAGCCCCAAACCCCAGAAGTAAGTCTGTGCTCGCAGGCAGCGTGTCTGGACTAAACCTCCTGGCTCAGGACCCTTAGGTTGTAGTGTATTTAGGGTACTTGGTTTTTTTGTTGTTTTCAGGAGTCATAAGGTTTAGGGCTCAGCTATATTTGAATATCACGATTGTCCTTACTTTACGTGTTTATCTTCGACTTTTAGAAATAACACAGGGCGTTACATGGTTGATTCAAAAGCTAGGACCCACAGTAGGCCTTTTGTTCAACCCTTTTGTTACGCTTGGGTTCCCTCAGAACCCCCTTGAAACAAAAAAGCGCACCCTCTGCATTCCTAGGCTCCTCTTGGGTCTAGAGTCTAGTAGCCCTAAACCCTAAACCCTTAACCCTAAGCCCTAAGCCCTAAACCCGGGACCGTCAGAGGATGCCTCTCCGCGCGAGCTGCTCTTGCAGCTGAGCCTCGAACTGCAAGCTGGGAATGACCGAACACGCGGGGACGCGCGAATTTGACTCATATGGGTTTAGGGTTTTGGGTTTTGGGTTTAGGGTTTAGGGATAGGGTTTTAGGGTTTAGGGTTTAGGGATAGGGTTTAGGATTTAGTGTGCTGTTGGTGAGTGTAGATCAGGTTCCTTTTGCACATTGGTGAGTGTATATATGGGGTGTCCTTTTGGGGACACAAAGAGTATGCATCCTACTTCATATTCATACAGACATGTTGGGATGTTCCCCCTGATACTAACAGTCCTTAGTAGGGATCATATTTGGGACGGTGCTAAAATCCCTATTTGGGACTGCTAGAATAAGGGGGAGGGATAGAAACATGATAAACAAGCAACTAGCATGCTTACGCGTATGTGTGTACATGTGTATATATATATATACTTCATTTTCTATTTTTTATTGTATATTAATTTCTTCATCTATACAAAATGCAAAGACAGGCTCCTTGGACATAGTGACTCGAAGTGGTCATTGAAAGAGCACTCTTAGGAGCATCCCATATCAGCCCCAAGCCCTACATCCCAAACCTTTCAAGAGCCTAAGCCCTAAACCCTAAACCCTAAACCCTGAACCCTGAACCCTGAACCCTGAACCCTAGACGTGGGGCCGCCCCCTCCCGAGGCAAGAGGTGGAAGGGCACTTGAAGCGAGCAGAAGCCACGAAGCCGCTGCCCAAACGGCACGACCAGGCCATCTGTCCACTGGGCCTCAGTCCTTCTCAGGGTTTAGGGTTCAAGGTTTAGGGTTAGTTAGGGTTTAGTAGGGTTTCGGGTTTCGGGTTTCGGGTTTAGGATTAAGGGTTGTCACCCTAAGGTCCATGTACCTAAATAAAGAAAGCTTGGACCTTGAAGTACTTCCTGTAAAAGGACAGTGAGGCCCACATTTTTTCTAATCATTAGCCAATGAGGTACATGGGCCCTTAGGCTAAGTTCCTAGGACCGGGAGTAGGCCTTCTTTTCCTTGTTTTAGGGTTGGGGTTCCCTTAGAACCCCCAAAAAGGGTACCCTTTAGGCTACTCCCGGGTCTAGGTTCTCACCAGGAACTAATGGTCATGAGGTCGTGCAGGGCGCTGTCGTTCTCGAAGGTAGCCTATGAAGGAGCCCGAACTTACAGCAACCTCCAAATCCAAAGCCCTAGTCCCTAAACCTTAAACCCTAAGCCCCAATCCCCCAAACCCTAAACCCTAACCCCTAAACCCTAAGCCCTAAACCCTCTAAACCCTAAACCCCAAACCCCCCAAACCCCAAACCCTAAACCCCTCTCAAGGGGAGGGCCAGCCTTGGCGTAGACACTGACGACTGCGGCTACCCGGTTCTTGCACGCTGTGGCCTCCTAAACCCAAAACCCTCTTCGGGTTTAGGGTTTAGGGTTTAGGGTTAAAAGTTTAGGGTTTAGGGTTTAGGGTTTAGGGTTTAGGGTTTAGGGTTTCGGGTTTAGGGTTACACCCTAAACCATCTTAGGGTTTAGGGATCAGGGTTTAGGGTTTAGGGACCCAAAACCCCAAACATCGAACCCCGAGAAGCTCTAGGATGGTGGTGTGTTCAGGTTAGGGGCTTGGCCCAGAAATTCACGCGGGAACAAGCCTATGGCCTCAACCTACTTCTAAGTTTCTTGAGGGAGGGGGGCTCAGGGGAGAGCCATCACAGCCTACACCCCGTTTGCTATGAGAACGCTGCGCCTTCACTCTAAACCCCGAAGCCCTGAACCCTTCACTTACTATGTCTTAGTAGGCAACGAGGGAATTAGATAAAACATGCCTCTCAAGTTTATCCCAAATTCTGCGCTAAGTGCCTCTAAGCTAAACCCAAGAGTCTTCGGAGCACCAACGCCCCTCAACCTTCACTGACCCCAAACCCCAAACCCCAACCCAAACCCCAAACCCCCATCCCTAAACCCTGAACTCTGCTTCAAAAAGCCCCGGAGAACCCTCGGCGAGGCCATCATCGCATGCTTCAAGGACGGCTACACTCCCGGACCCGAGGCCGGTAGTTCGGGTCTAGATTTGGGCTTTGGGGTTTAGGGTTTGGGGTTTAGGGTTCAGGGTTTAGGGTTTAGGGTTTGGGGTTTTGGGTTTTGGGTTTGCATTTTGGGGTTTGGGGTTTCGGGTTTAGGGTTTCGGGGTTTAGGGTTTCGGGTTTAGGGTTTTTGGTTTAGGGTGTTGGGTTTGGGGTTTGCGGTTTGGGGTTTGAGGAGCTTTGGGATGGGGCTCTACTGGAAGGTTCATGGGTAGTCTTAAGTAGGAAAGGAAGTAATGTGGTCTCCTGATTAGTGTGGGCCCCCCCCCCCCCCAAACAAATTCACCCCCCGCAATAGTAATAAAAAAAGGACCCCCCAAACGAATTTTCGGCCCCGGGCCCCCCCCCACCGGCTCCTCTTCATTTCCTCTTGGCTCCTCTTCCCTCTCCTCTTCCTCTCCCTCTCCTCTTAGGTAATTAAGCTCAGGTAAGCTCGGATCTGCCCTTTTCTTTCCTCATCTTGTTCTCTTTTTTCTCTCTTCCGACACCCATGCCCGAAAAACTTTTCATTCTAGTAGGGGGGGCGGCCTTTTTTGGTCCCCTGAATCATTTTTTTGAAAACTTTTCATTATTGAAGGGGTCCACACTAATCAGGATACGATATTACCCTGACTAGGGTTATATATTGGGATGCCACGCCTTATACTTGATAAAAAAATTTCGTACCCCCTATTATAACCCTTATTCAGGACTGTTAGCAAAAGGGGGGAACGTCCCAAGTTATATATGTATAGGTTCCAACTTTTCGCCT
The DNA here is from genome assembly GCA_905221605.1 of Symbiodinium natans. Taxonomy (NCBI): domain Eukaryota; class Dinophyceae; order Suessiales; family Symbiodiniaceae; genus Symbiodinium; species Symbiodinium natans. The sequence continues at coordinate 71,112 of CAJNDS010000449.1, read as the reverse complement.
CGGACTTCAAACTACCAGCCTCCTAGTAGGGGTTTAGGGCTACAATGTCTTTAAGGGAGGGGGCTTCAAGAGGGGCCGGAACCCCCCCCCCCCCCCCCCCCCCCCCCCCCCCCCCTAAACCCGTAAACCCAAACCCCAACCCTAAGCCCTCACCCCCTGCACCGTCTTGGTCCCCAGCCCTAGTAAGGACCGTGATTTTTGTGGGTTGGTGCAGAATCGCGCCGAAGAATGTTAAGTCTCATGAAATCGCGAACCCTAAGCCCTAAACCCAGAAACCTGACACCAATGGCCATGCCCCCACCCACGTAGCAACATGCACTAGGCCGGAAGCAGCTCGGAAGCATGCGGGCTGATTTTAATCATGGACCAAAATGTGTGTACATACATTGCAGTTTAGGGTTTAGGGCTTAGGGTATTAGGGTTTACATACGTACATCCGTACATTTGTACATTTGTGCGTTCGTAACTTCGCACATTCATAGCCGCATACACACATAACATAGTTTTAGGTGGTTCAGGGTCAAGGGCTCAGGGCTTGTGTTTTGAGGGTTTAGGGCTTCGGAAACCCTAAACCCTAGCCCTAAACCCTAAACCCTAAAAAACTAAACCCTAAACCCTAAACCCTAAACCCTAAACCCTAAACCCTAAACCCTAAACCCTAAACCCTAAACCCTAAACCCTAAACCCTAAACCCCCCAAAAAAAGAACGGTGCCCGGAGTTGCCAGGGCCTCGTTAAGATGCTTGAAAGCGGCATCGACCCGGATACGCCTTCCAAAGGACTGGGCTCGACACCCTAGGCCCGAAGCCCTAAGACATTTAGGGTTTAGGGTTTAGGGTTCAGGGTTTAGGGCTTGGGTTTATATAAGAACTTAGGACTTTGGAACTTAGGGTTAGTAAGGGCTTAGGGTTTAGGGGTTTTAGAGTTTAGGGCTCGGGGTTAGGGTCTAGGGCTTGGGTTTTTGTAGGAACTTAGGACTTTGGAACTTAGCATTACGGCTTAGGGTTTAATTGGGGCTTAGGGTTTAGGGTTTAGGGTTTAGGGATTGGGGTTATGGCTTAGGGCTTGTGTTGAACAGGGTGGCCCTGCATCTTATACAAAACCAGACTGTTTTAGGTAGGGGTTCGCGCACGTGGGCTTTTTCTCTATGGCAGCGAGGCTCATGGACATTTAGATCTACACTCAACAAAAACAAACGCAACAAGCAAAGCTGTACACTATACAATTCGTGTAGACTACACAGTACTTGGCCCTAGGGGCCTAGGGGGTATCTTTCGCAGCCTTCCCCTACACAGAGCCAAAATGAGCACGCACGTACATAAACAACTGCACACTACAGACTCCTAGCTCTACACAATTGGCACCTACACTATAGGGTACCTGCAGACTACACCTGTTTCTACCTGGCATGCTGGGAGCATTTTCAACAGCTTGGGTTTAGGAACTTAGGACTTCGGAGCTTCGGGTTAGGTCTTAGGGTTTAGGGTGTAGGGTTTGGGGTTTAGGGTTTATTGGCTTTAGGGTTTAGGGTTTAGGCTTTAGGGTTGGGATTTGGGAAGCCCAAGCCCAGAGTTTTGAAGTTTCAAGGCAGGCCTTGTGGGTTGTTAAAGGCATGACTTGTTACTTGCAAGCTTCTGTTTCCTTAGTCTAGATAGAAACTTTAATCAAGTTCGCTAGCAGCAGCACAGATGAACCAAACCCTGTATGATTATATCCTGTGGGGGTTCAGCCGCGCCTTTCCCGAAGGTTCTGCACCCCCTAAACCCTGTGGCCTTACACCCTGAACCCTCGTAGGCATCTCTAAACTGCCGACCCTAAGCCCTAAACCCTAAATGCTAAACCCTAAACCCTAAACCCTAAACCCCTCCCCTGAGGATTTGTCAGTGGCTTTGCGCCGGGGATGACGCCGCTCCTCGCTGCTGCATCCTGGGGGAAGGCGCCATCGGGCGCGATCCTGGACACCCGTGGGCAAAGATTTTCTCTACGAATTGCTTAAGAACCCCAAAAAACATTCTTCCTTACAAGGGTAATACACGGACTATGCTTATTTTTACTTTTTGGCTGTTCTTAAGCAAATAGTCGTTCTGGGACCCAGAGTAGGCCTTTATTCGCTTTTTGTTGGGTTGAGGTTGTCGTATAAGGCTCCTTTAAGCCAAAAAAAGGTATGCGTTTTGCGCCTAGGCTACTCCTGCGTCTAGGATTTTCTGGGGGTTCAGCGTTCAGAGCTCGTACGCCGATTAGGACGTACGTGCGCAGTGAGTGCAGAAGGATACCTACCTAGCCCGATCTCTTTCTCTCTCTCTCTCTCTCTCATTCGCTCTCTCCCTCTTTCGCTGTGTATATATATATATATGTTATATGTATATTATATGTAGAAATCTACTGAAATACGCCAATTATGTTCGATATCGGTTCGTACAATGAGCTCGCAACTGTCACGTGGCGCGAAGCTTGCTGGGTGCTTTGCCTCAGTTGCAGTCGTTGCTATTTGTTCTTGAAAGGTCTGATCGGAGTATTACCCAAGGCCTCCCATGTAGTACGTTGTTTGGGTAGTACAACTAGGATCCCCTATAACTACCCCCAAAAGGAACTACGTTACAGCCTGCATGTATGCTGCACAAGCTGCATGACGTGATTTTCGCCCTACTTGGAGGTTCATGGTAATTAATACACAAAAAGTACGGTAATTGCATTCCTCACCCAACTATACCCATAGTAGGGGTTATAAATACAGCTATAAGTTCTTACTAAGTACCATGAGCCTCCTAAACCCTAAACCCTAAACCCTAAACTGGCTACAGACGATGCCCACCGAAGGTTGACGAGGCGCGCATTCTCCTCGCCGCGGGCGCAAACATTCACGCCAAATCCCCCAACATCAACCACACCGTGGCTGTGACAGATCTAAGGGTTTAGGGTTTAGGGTTTAGGGTTTTTGGGGTCAGCCGTATGATTAAGCCCTAAATCCGACCCCCTCCTTCCCCCCGACCTCCATACATCTCCATACACCCATTCGTAAGGAAGGGTAGCCTCTGTGGTGTCAGCTCTTTGCTTGGTAGGTGTGGGGCTTTCGGGTTTCGGGTTCTAGGCTTGGGAATCCATGGCTTGTGGGAGCGAGGGTTTAGGGTTTATGGTTTAGGGTCTAGGGTTTAAGCTTTTTTTCGGTTTGCGGATTAGGTTTTTCTATTCTTGGTTTTTGTGCCCAACTGTTAGCATAAGGGGAACATCCCAAGGCATAGGAGCCTTCGAGTAGATTGTCGGCCTCAGGGTAGGTTTCAGGACACCAGAGCCTTCTGAGCAGGGTAGTAGTCTGTCAGCTCAGGCCGCTTGCTGGGAGATCGCAGGGTTTAGGTTTTAGGGTTTAGGGTTTAGGGATTAGGCTTCCAGGCCTTTGGGCTTAGGGTTTAAGGTATCCAGGTTGGTCAGGCACCAACCAGCCGTCACTCATTTCCAGCTTCAGACCTCGAAACCTATATCCTATACCCTACCCAAAGGCTCCTATGTAGTACCTTTTTCGGGGGGAGGGGGGGTTAACCTCGAAACCTAAACCCTACACCCTGTGCAAAGGCTGCTATTACTTCTGGAGTAGGCTCCTATGCAGTACCTCCTTTTTTGTTTTTTTTGTGTGGGGGGGGGGGGGGGTATACGAGAATCCCCTAGAAGTACCGCCAACAAAGGAGCTACTTTCAGAGCCTTGACGTGGACCCTGCGTCCAAACCCTAAATTCTAAAACCCAGGAGGTCGGCTAGGTTGTTGCAGGTGAGAGAGGGTTTAGGGTTTAGGGTTTAGGGTTTAGGGTTTCGGGTTTAGGGTTTAGGGTTTGGGGGGGATTCATGAGGTATACGAAACGCATCTGACATACAGCGATCATGGGTTCGAGGCAGGCCCTTTAGCTCAGGCCTAGGGGACACCGCGTGTGCTTGCACATCTAAGGTACTGCATGCCGATGCCTTACGAGATGCGTGTTCAGTTTCCAGAGCCTTTCATCAGCTGAAGGACGTCAGGTTACAGGGCGTTGCAGTGTTCTGCATTCTACTGAGACCAAGAGTACGCCCCTATTCCCTTTTTTCACTGTTTAGGTTCTCTTAGAATTTAGAAGCCCCTTTACACCAGCAAGGGCACCTCTTTTTTATATGATTCTGGGAAACCTAAACCCTAAACCCTAAACCCTAAACCCTAATTGTAGGTTACTCTTGGGTCAAGTCTACCAGGGTCTCAAGTGTTTTGTCAGTTGGTTTGCCCTGCTGGCCATGAGATGCGAGAAACCTTGGGCATCACGATCTCTGTAGTACCTGTCACCCTAGGGCTTAGGGTTTAGGGTTTAAGGTTTAGGGAACACCGCTTGGTTAAGGGATTTAAGCACGAGTCTGTGTTTTCGGGACGATTCTCTAAACCACGTCAGGATCCATCGGCGTAGAACATTGGTTCATCAAGGGGCATTGTGTTCACTTGAGTCTGTGAGCTGGGTGGAGTTGAGGGCGTTTCCCGGTTTTGGAGGACCATTTTGTAACCAAGATGACCAACATTCCCTGAATTGGGGAATATGGTGGTTGATCCCTGCAGCACTGAAACCTAAATCCTACACCCTAAGCCCTTTACGGGTACCCTAAGCCAGAGGAAGTCTACTACAAACGAGACGCCAAAGCTCCCATTTCAGTAACCCCCATAGAGGGTTTAGTGTTTTTAGACTTTAAACCCTAGACCCTAAGCCTTAAGCCCTAAACCTTGAGGCTCCAAGGACTCTCATTTTAAGGTGTTCGGGCCCAAAGGCCTTGTCATAAATGGTATTTTGGCCATTATGAGCCTGGGGTATTTGAGAGATACTGAGGAATGTATCCTAAACCCTAAACCCTAAACCCTAAACCCAGATGGCGGCGGGTGGAAACGTCGATGGCTGGGGTCTGGAAAAGACACACGTGGCGAGCTCGGACGCGGCAAGGGTTCCCGTTGTGTCTGCGCGGGCCTGGGAGGGTTTAGGGTTTAGGGACCCCAAACCCAAAAACCCTGAACCCTATAAACCCTGAACCCGATAAACCCTAAAACCCTAAACCCTAAACCCTTTATACCCTAAACACTAAACTCTAAACCCTAAACCCTGTAAACTTTAAACCCTTCGGAGGCAGTTCGAATTCCCGCGAGACCTTAAGCCCTCAGCCCTGTCAACCCCATGCTGATCATCCCCGAGCTCCCGGCTTAGGGTTTAGGGTTCAGGGTTTGGGGTTTAGGGTTTGGGGATTGGGGTTTGCGGTTTAGGAGTGCAGTTCTCGAGCCCTACTAAAGCCTACTAAACCCTAAACCCCCAACCCTAAACCCTAAACCCTAAAACCCTAAACCCTAAACCCTGTAGACCCTAAACCCTGTCCGGAGTTTAGGGAGGAAGTCCCCAAGAGCCTTCTCGTTCATTCGGGGACCTTGCCAAGGGGGTTCATCCAAATTGTCCTTAGCACGTGGGAGTCTTTGGCTTCTTGGTGTGTGTGTGTGTGTGTGTCCTTTGTTCCGCAACCTTAAACTTAAAACCTAAACCGAAACCCCTAAACCCTAAACCCTAACCCTGAACCCTAAACCCTAAACCCTAAACCCTAAACCCTAGACTCCTGCCAAAACTAAGAACATGCTCCGGCTCATTCTGGAGGCAGAGCCCGCGCTCCTCGGCAGTTCAGTCTGCTGGACCCCCTCAGCCCTCAGTCCTGCAACCCTAAACCCTAAACCCTAAACCCTAAACCCTAAACCCTAAACCCCTATGAACCCTTATGAACCCCTAAATCCTTAAAGCCCGACCGCAAGGCCGGATCATCCAAGAAGGCCCCAGAGATCCCCACTTAGCTTCATTCATGGACCCTTAGGGTAGCTGGGTCTTGGAGTACTATACTTTAATACTTTTTTTGGTTCTGGTTTCCCATTATAGCTACTTATACCTAAAAAGTATATACTTTTTTTTCAGGGTCTACTCCAAAGCTAAGGTAGGGTTTGGGGCCTGGGATGCCTTACACCCTGAACCCTAAACCAGAAACCCCTTCAACCCGAACTCATCTTCCATCGCTCTCCCCCCAAAACCGATTTGGGGTTCCGCTTGCGGGAGTTGAACTATGTTAGGGTTGAGGGTGTAGGTTTCTGCTGTAGGAAATGACCATGCACAAGCGTATTTTGGGTTTTTGGAGTCTGAAAGCCTACCTGAAGGCTCTACTGTAGTTCCTTCTTTGGGAAAGTTGTAGGGGGTTTTCGTATACTACTTTGGGTACTACATAGGAGACTTTGGGTAAACCCTAAACGCTATAGACCCGTTTACAAGGTATTTGGATTTCAACAGTAACCCTAAACCCTAAACCCTAAACCCTAATCCTAAACCGCCCTAGCTGCTGGAGCTCACAACAAGCCGAGGCTTCTGACGGCCCGGAATGGAATGAACAAGATGCACTCTCAGATCTACAGGGTTTAGGGTTTAGGGTTTAGGGTTCAGGGTTTAGGGTTTAGGGTTTAGGGTTTAAGTTCGTTAAGGCTTCAAAAGGGCTTGAACGGTCAGGGCTTCGAGGTTGATTTAGGAGTTTAGACGTTCAAGTCTTTCAAGGCTTAGTGGCCGAGTCTGAGGGTTTAGGGGTTTAGGGTTTGGGTTTCGGGTTTAGGTTTTAGGGATTAGGGTTTAGGGTGTAGGTTTAGGGTTTAGGGTTTAGGAAGGGTTTGACGTTCTAGGGCATTCCGGTTCTTCCTACATGTCCTGTTGCCTTTGTCATTATGGGGTAACAGTTTACATTTTGTAAAGTACTTCAACATCTTAAACTTAATAAGGAACAGACATTTAAAGTTTGATTCTATCCCAGCCCCTAAAACCCTAATCCCTAAACCCTAAATTTCCTGTTACAAACTTACCGACTTGCCTTAGTCGTTGGCTATGTGCCCTCGCCCACGCCCCGTTCCCCCTTTCTGCCCGCCCCTTTCCCCCGCTCCGAGACTTCAAAACTGATTAGGGTTTAGGGTTTAGGGTTCAGGGTTCAAGGTTTAGGGTTTAGGGTTTAGGATTCTGTAAATTCTGGTGCCCTATTTAGCATTCATGACACCGCGCACGCTCGCACGACTCGGGGACGCGCAGGCGCAGACTGCGGCGGAAGGGTCTGTAGGTTGAAACACGGCTAGATGTACGTTGACGTGCGTAGCTTCCCGCCTAGACCCTAAAACCCCAATCCCTAAACCCCAAACCCCAAACCCTAAACCCTAAACCCCAAACCCCAAACCCTAAACCCTAAACCCCTTAAACCTCCAAATGAAGCATGTAGAGCCTTAACCCTAAACCCTTAACCCTGACCCCTAAACCTTAAACCCTAAACCCTAAACAATAAACCCTAAACCCTAAGCCCTAAACCCTAAACCCTAATCAATAAACCCTAATCAATAAACCCTGAACCAACAAGTTGCCAAGGACAGCAGCTGAGTGGGCGAAGCACGAGAAGAAGCGGCAGTCCGCCCAATTTCTCACACACTACGCCGCGATGAATGGTAGGGTTTAGGGTTTGGGGTTTAGGCTTTAGGGGTTAGGGGTTAGGGGTTAGGGGTTTAGGGTTGAGGGTTGAGGGTTGAGGGGTTTAGGGGTTTAGGGGTTTAGGGGTTTAGGGGTGGATCATGAATTTGAACAGTCATACAGCTGCATCTTGAGATGCGTACGATATGCTGCGTGCGAGGATCCTCCATCATATTTGGGGTTTAGGGTTTAGGGTTTAGGGTAAGCCCCATGTAGCCACGTAGATCTGCGCACCTCCGCTCCACAGAAACTGAGCGCCGAGAGCACGGGGTGCGAAAAAGAGGCTTCTTTTGCGGTTAGGGGTTTAGGGTGTTTAGGGTTTGGGGTTTAGGGTTTGGGTGTTTAGGGTTCATTCAGGACTGAGTTCATGAATAGCACCGACCTTCGGACGAAATTCAAAACTCCCCAAACTATCTTCCCAGCTATACCAGGGTTTGGAGTTTAGGGTTTAGGGCCGTTTGGGCTTAAGGGTTTAGAGTCAACAGTTTGGAGCTGCAGGCTTGCAGGGTTTGGGGTTTGGGGTTTAGGGTTTAGGGTTTAGGGGACAGAAATGCAGAACGAACAAGCCTGATGTGCAGGTCACCACTCCTGTTACCGAGGCGGTTTTGGACAAGTGCGGGCCTGAGGCATGCTTCCGTTTGGACCCTAATCCCCAACATTCCCGAAAGGGGTTTAGGGTTTAGGGTTTAGGGTTTCGGGTTTCGGGTTTAGGGTTTAGGGTTTAGGATTTAGGGTTTAGGATTACAATGATGTAACATCCCCCGACCCGAAACATAGCCAGATTTGAGAGGGTTCGGGAAAGGGGGGCCTGGGTTTAGGTTATACCCCCCCCCCCCCTCCCCCCCGGGAACAAAAACATATGTCTAACAAAGCCTAAACGCCCGTTGAGGGTTTAGGGTTTAGGGTTTAAGGCTAGGACCCAGGCAAGCCCCTTTACACGAAGAAGGGCACCATTTTATTCCTAGCTTGCTCTTGGGTCGCGAAGTCGGTTTAGAGTTTAGGGTTTATATAGGGTTCAGGGTTCAGGGTTTAGGGTTTAGGGTTTAGGGTTCAGGGTTTAGGGTAAGCCCGAAATCCTACGAAGCTTACCCAAGAAAGGCCGGGTATGGAGCTTGAGCAGGCTTGCCAATAGGGTTTAGGGTTTAGGGTTTAGGGTTTAGGGTTTAGGTTTAAGGGTTTAGGGTTTAGGGTTTAGGGTTTGGGGTTTGGGGTTTAGGGTTTATATAGGGTTCAGGGTTCAGGGTTTAGGGTTTAGGGTTTAGGGTTCAGGGTTTAGGGTAAGCCCGAAATCCTACGAAGCTTACCCAAGAAAGGCCGGGTATGGAGCTTGAGCAGGCTTGCCAATAGGGTTTAGGGTTTAGGGTTTAGGGTTTAGGGTTTATATAGGGTTCAGGGTTCAGGGTTTAGGGTAAGCCCGAAATCCTACGAAGCTTACCCAAGAAAGGCCGGGTATGGAGCTTGAGCAGGCTTGCCAATAGGGTTTAGGGTTTAGGGTTTAGGGTATAGGGTTTAGGGTTTAGGGTTTAGGGTTTAGAGGTTCTTGATAGAGCTGAGGAGTGATAAGAGCCTACTGTAATTGCTGCTAACGCGCCTTCGATGCTAAGCCCTAAAACAAAACCCTATTGACTTCAGCTATGCAATCTCGTCTTAGATGCTAATCCCCTACACCCTGAACTCCGAATCTTGAAAGGCAATCCAACCTATCACCCTAAACCCTAACCCCTAACCCCTAAACCCTCAACCCTAAACTTAAAACCCTAAACCCTAAACCCTAAACCCTAACTCCCAGAGGCATCCCAACTGCAAGCTCGTGGCCGTGTCTTTCACGGGCTTCAACCACGTCGACCTAGAGGCGATTATTTGGGTTTAGGTTTAGGGTTTAGGGTTTAGGGTTTAGGGTTTAGGGTTTAGGGTTTAGGGTTTAGGGTTTAGGGTTTAGGTTTGGTGTTTAGTGTTTAGGGTTACTGGGTTTAGGGTTTAGGGTTTAGGGTTACTGGGTTTAGGGTTTAGGGTTTAGGGTTCAGGGTTTAGGGTTTAGGGTTTAGGTTTCATGGGCCCCTGACACCCTCCCTCCCTTCTAAACCCTAAACCCTAAACGGCCCTAAACCCTAAACCCTAAACCCTAAACCCTAAACCCTAAACCCTAAACCCTAAACCCTAAACCCTAAACCCTAAACCCTAAACCCTAAACCCTAAACCCTAAACCCTAAACCCTAAACCCTAAACCCTAAACCCTAAACCCTAAACCCTAAACCCTAAACCCTAAACCCTAAACCCTAAACCCTAAACCCTAAACCCTAACCCTAAACCCTAAACCCTCTGCCCCACCGCACCCCCGAGATGGTTTTTTCTTCCGGGCTTCAGGCGTGCAAGAAACGTGGCATCTCGGTGGTCAATGCGCGGGGCCTGGCCAGAACCTGGGTCTAGGTTTAGGGCCTAAACCCTAAACCCTAAACCCTAAACCCTAAACCCTAAATAGCCCTAAACCCTAAACCCTGAACCCTAAGTAACCCTAAACCCTAAATATCCCTAAACCCTACCTACATAACCTTAAACCCGAAATCACCCTAAACCCGAAGTGCCCCTAAACCCTCAAGTCAGGGTGTAGGTTCTAGGCTTAGGGTTCAACAGAGCACCCCTTGTCAAGGCTCGACTATGACCACTCATAAACAGCACACTCCTGGTGGGTTTCGGTTTTGTGTTTAGGGTTTGGGTTTGAGGTTTATAGGGTTAAACCCTAAAGGCCGCGTACTTGGGATCGCTGCGTCCCCCCTATAGGCTTGCGCGCTTCGTGATCGCAAGATCTTCACCAACTTTCAAGATGTAGGGCTGGGGGTCTCGAAGGGGGGCTTACGGATCCGAAGACTTCTCAGCAGTTCAACCCTAAATCCTAAAACCCTACACCCCCAGGTTCCAGCATACTCCACCGACTCTGTGGCCGAACTGTCTGCCATCGCCTCAGATATCGGGCCTAAACCCCTAAGCCCTCAGCCCTAAAGCCGAATTAAGCCGAAGAAATTCTAAGAGCCCTAAGAACCCCCCAAGAAGCCCTCAGAACCCCTCAGAACCCCTAAGAACCCCGAAGAACCCTTAAGAACCCTTAAGAACCCCCAAGAACCCCTAAGAACCCTTAAGAACCCCGAAGAACCCCAAAGAACCCCTCAAAAGCCCCGAAGAGCCCCTAGAAACCCTCAAGAGGACCCTGAAGAACCCCTCAGAACTCTTAAGAAACCCCAAACCCTACACCCTAATTCAAGTCTCTTGCTTTGCTACTGCATTGTGTGAGTGATGAAGCTCATCATGTCCAAGTGGATGATCAGAAATCCTGCCATGGCCTCGTCAGGAAACATGGTAGACCTCCTGAAAATGCTCACAGACGTGCTCGTACCCGCGACCCCTCGTAGTCCGCGCAAGCGGGAGGGTTCACGCTCGAGATCACAAACCTGACCAACCTTCTGATGATGAATCCGTTGGTGTACTTGGAATGGATGCTTACCGCCGCGAGGCTAGAGACTGCCAGGACGATAGCCACCCTAAACCCTAAACCCGTAAGAGCCCTTAGCCCCCAAACCCTAAGTTCGAGGAGTAGACCAAGACTGGAACCTCGAGCTTGGCTTCCGATGCCTTTAGGGTTTGGGGTTTAGGGTTTAGGGTTTAGGGCTAGGACCCAGAGTAGGCCCTCCCTTTTTAAAGGGTTTGGGTGACCCTTTCAGCCAAACAGGGCACCCGATTTATTCCTAGCCAACACCTGGGTCTAGCTGGGCTCTTGCTAAGGACTTAAGTTGCTAGTAACTGCTAGTAGGTACCGGTTGTAGGGTTTCTGGATCGACTTCTGGTAGCCCTAAACCCTAAACCCTAAACCCTACACCCTGAATAATTAGAGCGAACCTTCTGCGTCCTGACTAGCCATCACCATGTGCTCAAAACTCCGGACCCTCTTCGCTGCTCCGTCCCTACCTTAGGGTTTACGGTGTAGAGTTTAGGGTTTAGGGTTCAGAGTTTGGGGTTTAGTGTCAAAGAGTTTGGGGTTTAGGGTCTAGGGTTTCCAAACCTCTAGTCCCTAAAGCCCTGACGCCCCTGCACCCTGATGATGGGATTTTACGGTCTCCTACAGGCTACTTTGGGGTCTAGATCAAACCTCTTCTATAGCACCCGAAGCCCTAAACCCCAAACCCCAAGCCCGAAACCCCAAACCCTAAACCCTAAATCCCAAACCCCAAACCTAAACCCTACAACCCCAAGCCCCAAACCCTAAACCCCCTAAAAGCAGGTGGGCCTTGCCTTGGCCGTCTACCGCGAAATCCCCGCCTCGGAGAGGACCCCGGCTGTTGGCTTTAAAGCCCTGTAGGGTTTTAGGGTTTTAGGGTTTTAGGGTTTTAGGGTTTTAGGGTTTTAGGGTTTTAAGGTTTTAAGGTTTTTTGGGTTTTAGGGTTTTAGGTTTTTAGGGTTTTAGGGTTTAGGGTTTTAGGGTTTTGGGGTTTTAACTTGCTTACTGGTTCTTTGTAGGTAGTGAAGGAGTTAGGTACCCTGTACAATCCCTTGAAAGGTGTACATATGTATATATATATATATGTACATATACATATCAAGTACCTAGCTCCCTCATTTCGGATGAAGAAGCAGGTATAGCGACTTACAGGGTTTAGGGGTAGAGAGCAGCCATGCAAGGGGGGTTGAGGGAGGTGGAGGTAAGCTGCAGGAAGGGACCCAGGCCCTCCCCCCCCCCCCCCCCCCCCCCCCTAAACCCTAAATCCCAAACCCCAAACCCCAAACCCTAAACCTCTGTCCGGGTTAGGCTTCCCTTAGCTTTGAGGTTTTAGGGTTTTGGGCGTGGTTACATGGTCCGACACCATGGGCCCGTAGTTGGAGAACCCTTAGATATGCCTTATAGACCCTGTGAACCCAAGAGCCCATACGTCAGAACCCATTTACAGAAGGTAAAGGACCATGTTAATAGGGACCATGTGACTTCCCGTACATTCAAAGGCACCCTACGCCCTAAACCCTGAGGCCAAAACCCTATAACCGCAGAGTGGAGGACGCTCAGGGCCGGCGGCTGGGCGCATTCGGCCGGCGGTATGGAGATTAAGGACAAGGCGGGTTGTAGGGTTTAGGGCTTAGGTTAATAGGGTTTAGGGCTAGTTGAGGTCCATGGGCACTCAGAAGTGGGGTTAGGTTTAGGGTTTTAGCGCTTAGGGTGTTGGGGTCTTGAGTTTAGGATCAGTTGAGATTCATGTTTTGGGCTTAGGGTTTAGGATTTAGGGCCAGTTTGGGACCCATGGGCTATATGCTGGATGTTGTTGAGGGCCATGAAAACCTTAAGCTGCCGCGATTATACTCGGAGACCTTCAGGAAAGGCTGCTGCCAACTGCCAACTTTGTTCTCCAAGTCTTAATTGGCGTTCAGACTCTTCCCAGTTTAGGGTTTAGGGTTTAGGGTTTAGGGTTTAGGGTTTAGGGTTTAGGGTTTAGGGTTTAGGGTTCTTTTGTTTGACTACGACTCCCTTGAGGCCGTGCAGGCTCTTAGGGTTGACCCGAAGAACTACGAATTGCTTAAGAACCCCCCCCCCCCCCCCCCCAAAAAAAATATAAAAACAACACTAATATTCTGCCTTATCGCGGTAATATAGGGATTAGGGTCTAGGGTTTAGGGTTTAGGGTTTAGGGTTTAAGGTTTAAGGTTTAAGGTTTAGGGATGACTATCTCTTGTTTTTCCGGAGTTCTTTAGCAAACAGCAGAGAAGCGGCTTTGCGCTTGCTGGGCGGTGCTGCGTGACGAACTGAACGCCTGGTTCGCGCGGTTCTTTCCTGGGCCGCATCGGGCACTTGCCCGGCTGCACGCGCCTGGTTTAGGGTTTAGGGTTTAGGGTTTAGGGTTTAGGGTTTAGGGTTTAGGGTTTAGGGTTCAGGGTTCAGGGTTTAGGGTTTAGGGTTTAGGGTTTAGGGTTTAGGCTGAGAGCGGACCTGGGCCTTTACACGTCTCTGGGCTTCGTCTCCTAGGAGAAGCCATCTTGTGGCAAGTTTACTGGTCAGGGGTTTAGGGTTTAGGGTTTAGGGTTTAGGGTTTAGGGTTTAGGGTTTAGGGGATTCTCAATTTCCCTTCTTTCCCTGTTAAGGTAACCTGTTCATAAAGAAGGTTGAGAAGGCTTAACAGCACCATCCAGTTTGGGCTCTGATTCCCATTGGTGTGCTGGGGCAAGAAGAGCAGTGGCCTGCTTCATTCGAGTGGGTATGTGTCGGTCCATGCCCTAAGCCCTCAACCCTAAACCCTACAAACCGGGTTTAGGGTTTAGGGTTTAGGGTTCAGTTGTGTTCGAAGCACGGGTAGATGTTCAGACGTGTGTTGTTTTCTCCCGTGACGTTAGACTCTAACTCCAAGGCCCTAACTTCATGTGGGGGGTTTAGGGTTTAGGCAGAACCCAGGAAACCAAAGTCCCGTCCTACACCCTGTAGGAGAACCCTGACAAAGTTGACGTTAGTCCCTTTTTAGCAGGGGACTAGAGGAGGGACCCTTATCAGGACCTTTGGATTTCCTTTAGGGGTTATTTAGGGGCTACTAAGGTATATAGGGAGTATATAAGGCATATGTCGGGGTTATATAGGGGTTGTTATATAGGGGTTATATAGGAGAATAATAAGAGTAAGGGTCCCTTCTAGGGGTCCCGTATATTTGGTGGTTTCTCTAAATTATGGTCCTTTCCGGGGTCCTTATTACTTGAGAACTCACAATATAATTTTGGGTCATGGCTGTCATGCAAAACACCGCTTCGGTGCTTCCTAGCTGAACTACAAACAAACACAAGGGCAGTGAGGCTCGTCTGGCTGGTTCGTAGTAGGGAATGAGGGATATACCCTTAGGGTTTAGGGTTTAGGGTTTAGGGTTTAGGGTTTAGGGTTTAGGGTTTAGGGTTTAGGGAGTTTCCGAGGTTAGTATTTGGGGGTCTATATTGCGGGTCCCCTTATTTTCGCAAACCCCCAAATAGGGTACCTCATTCCCCCATCCCCTTCTAAGAACTCGGGGCGCTGGAGGTGGAGGGGGAGTGTGGGGGCTTTGACGTTTACCTCGTGGGAAACCCTAACTCCTAAACACTGGTACTACCCTGATTTCCCTTTAAGGGTTCAGATCCATTAAACCCTTTAAGCAAAACAGGGTCTAAGCCCTAAATCGAAAGTCTAAACCCTTTGTGATGCCTGTGACCGAGCTGCCAGGTAGTTGGTGTGGTTGGTCTCGGCGACATCGGGCTGAGGCAGGCTTGAAACCCTCACGCCCCGGGAGGGTGGAGGTCCCTAGGATCTAAAGCCTAAAGGCCTAAATTTAAAGTTTAAACCCTAAATCCTAAACCCAAAACCCTAAGCCCAGCACGCCCCAAAGCCTAAACCCTTCCTCCAAGCCCGTAGGGGGGCTTGCGCCATACCTCTTGATGGGAGCAATCGGTTCCTACATCTTGTGTCCATGTATGCTCACTCTGGCCGCCACACTGGCATGAGCCACTCTCAGGGTGAACGCCTTTTTGCGAATGTGTTTTTGAACACACTGCCCCAAATCAGCGACGAGCCGATTCTGGTGTGCATGGACGCCAACGTCCCCATCGGTGCCTCTACGGTACCTCTATGCATCTCTAGAACCCTAAACCTTAAACCTTAAACCCTAAACCCTACACCCTAAACCCTAAACCCTAAAACCCTAAGGTAACCAACCCACCTTCTGTGCTGACCCGAAGTGGGATCGTTTGTCCACCGGCACTGGAGTCACACGACCTGATGTGATTGTGTTTGCATTGCAGGCTTCGTCGCGACCTTCCCTTGAAAAGGTCATTTGGGATTGAAGTTGACTTTGGATTTTTCTAGGGTGCATAAGAAGGTTCAGCACTTTAGCCTCCCGCTGAACTTAGGGTTTGGGGATGGCGAGTTTGCTCTGAAGTACATATTTCCGTTCATCGGATTTCTGGCTATCTGGGGTTTCGGGTTTAGGGTCTAGGGCTAGAGCGCAACCTGCATCCCAACACAACTCACGCCCGAAATCCGAAGACCTTGCTCGCGCTTTCTAAACCAAACGCCCCAAGCCCTAAACCCTAAACGCTAACCTCAAAACCGCTTCAGCTGTGGGCCCTTCGACATGCTCTTAACTTCTTTAAAGGTTACCCTAAACCCTAAACCCTAAACACCTCAGTAGCTGAGTGAGTACACTTTACACCTTTTGGGATACTATAATCCCCTATGGAAACGAAACTGTACACTTTTGGGGGGGCTTATGAACTCAGCAACTAAGACTCCTACAAGCCCCAACAAGCCCTAATGGACCCGCCTACTAAGCACTTAGAAGCCCTAGTACGCCCTAAGCCCTAAACCCCAACTTCTAAACCCTAAACCGTTCACCCTAAACCCTAAACCAAAAACCCTAAACCCTAAACCCTAAACCCTAAACCCTAAACCCTAAACCCTAAACCCTAAACCCTAAACCCCACACAACCGAGCCCCGCGAGCTTTTTGTTCAGGACGGCGGAGCTGTTCAAAGCCTTCGGCCCGAGCGAAATCCTGGGCTGGTCCCGTGGCTCCAAAGCTAGGGTTTAGGGTTTAGGGTTTAGGGTTTAGGGTTTAGGGTTTAGGGTCTAGGCTTCAAAGCTTAGGGCTTAGGGCTTAGGGTTTAGGGTTTTTGTAGGGTTTCAAGCCTAGGGCTCGGGCTTGGGGAGGGCTTATCTTGGTTTAGGGTTCGGTGTGCCAATTCAGAAGGGTCTAGGGTTTAGGGTTTAGGGTTTAGGGTTCAGGGTTCAGGGTTCCCTTTTGCCCAAGAATCGGAGTAATGTCGGGAATTGGGGATGTTCCCTTACACAACAGATCCCTCTCAAGGACTGCTAGTCTAAGGGGGAACATCCCAATAGGGAATGGTTGAAAGGGGCAGGCTTGCGGGCCTGGAGGGGCGTTTAGGGGTTTGGGGTTTATGGGGTTTGGGGTTTAGGTTTTTGGAGTCTTTTTGTTTAGGATCTGGGCGAGGCACAAACTAGCACAGGGCTTGCCTGGTTCTCTGCGAGTCTTGCCAAGACTTCCCCGGACGAACCTCCCCAAGTGAAATCAGCAAAGCCGTCATCGGGGGCACATGGCGGTGCGGGGATCGGGTTTTGTAGTTTCAAGGGTTCAGGGTTTCAGGGTTCAGGGTTTTCTGTGCTCCTGCATGTAGTTCAGGATTTGAGCGCTTACAGTGGAGTTTCCCAAGCGATGTGTAGTGAGGGCTAGACCCTAAACCCTAAGTCCTGTAAACCCCGAACCCGAGAACCCCCTTCCATATTATGGCTACTGGGGTCACCTGGAAGTTATGTCCACAACATGTATCCTCAAACCTGTCTGTTTGGGGTATAGGGTTTCGGGTTTGCTAAACCTCCGAACCGGAAATTAAAGCCTTTGAACCCTAGACTCTAGACCCCCACACTAAACACACACCCTGCAACCACAAATCCCTAAACCTTGGAAGCTTCAGTCACCTACCTATCCTAAACCTTTAACCCTGTGACCTCGCGCACGGTAGCGGTGTAGGGCCCTAAACCCTCAACCCTCTAAACCCTAAACCATCTGAACCCATCCGAACGAGAACCCCAAACAGGGAACCCCAAGAATTATAGCCGGAACGTAAAAGTGAATATAAGGCATCTGCCAGATATATTCCAAAAATATTTTCTATGTGATTGTTGGGGTTCCCTGTTTGGGACGTTCCCATTATTAAAGTCCCTTTAGTTCAGGGTTTAGGGCTTCAGGGTTTCAGGGTTTGGGGTTTAGGGTGCAGGGTTTAGGGTTTAGGGCTTTAGGGTTTCATGGCACCGATCCGTCAGAGGTCCCGCCGCCCGAAGCCTGCCTTCGACTCTCTGGGAAAGCAGGTGCCCATTGAGGACAGGGATTTCCAGAACCAGAAGACCCCTAAACCCTAGACCCTAAACCCCAAAAGGGTACGCCTTGGCGCCTCGATCCGTACTGGCTCTTCGTTGTAAGCCTTAGCGGACTATTTGGGGTACCCGATTCTCTGATTCACACAGAGCCAGCAAGTATCGGCCAAGAACCCTAAACCCTAAAACCCTAAAACCCTAAACCCTAAACCCTAAACCCTAAACCCTCAAAGACCCCCAACTCACCAGAAGCGAGGCATGAATTCACACGCCAGGGGTATGTAGGAAGGGATCATGCCTTGTCTGGGTTTCTAGGTCGACCCTTGGGATATTCGATATCTCCCTTCATTGGGTGCAAGAGGGCTGTTTTTGGGGAATATTGTTTCAGAGGGGTTCAACCCTAAACCCTAAACCCTAAACCGGGCCATCCCGGGTTCAGGGTTGAGCCAGGAGCTCTTCGAGAAGTCGGACATCGTGTCCCTGCACGTGGCTCTCAATGCGCGGTGTCACTGATTTGGGGTTGAGGGTTTGGGGTTTAGGGTTTGGGGTTTAGGGTTTAGGGTTTAGGGTTAGGGGTTTAGGGTTTGGGGTTTAGGGTTTAGGGTTAGCGGTTTAGGGTGTAGGGTTTAGGGTTTAGGGTTCGGGTGTAGGGTTTAGGGTTCAGGGTTTATTTATATACATGTATGTGTGTTTCCGAAAATAGGGGCATCCTTTTTGGGTGTCCCTTTAAGGGGATTCTATTCTCTTTGTGGTATAAAAGGGGTGCCCTATTTTGGGAAATACCCATTTTGGGATCAGAGCTTCCGGGGGTTTTCGGAGTTTTTGAGGGGTTGAATATATTTTGAGGTCCAGGGGTTAAGGGGTCTAGGGGCAACAATGAAGCTGGGCGGATCCGAATCTTCACTTCTTACGGCGGGAACGCGGAGTACACGTTTGTGCATTTGAACCCTGAACCCTAAACCCTAAACCCTAAACCTTAAACAACACTACAGATTACAGAGCTTAGGGCTTCATCCGTCGGCAGGTACCTTCATGAGGAACCAAGGAAAGAAAGGAGGGGGTTTAGGGTTTAGGGTTTAGGGTTTAGAAGCTTTCATAGCCGACGACTTCAAAAGGCACGAAAACAGGTTTTGTGGCAGATCGCGAAATCAGATGAACTCAGGACATGTCACGACATTTCTGGTCCGGTTCGGTGATGCCGATGATGACCGGGGTGGTCGAAGATTTCAGCAAACAGACAAATCCCTAAACCCTAAAACTTAAACCCTAAACCCTCCTTTGACTTGAACCGACCTAAGAAGCGCTACTAACGCGGCCCGGGGGCCTTCTTCTGGTGGTTAGTAGCCGATTGGCTTGCCTCTGTTTAGGGCTTAGGGTTTAGGAGTTAGGGCTTAGGGATTAGGAGTCAGGGCTTAGGGTTTAGGATCTGGGATTTAGGGCTTAGGGCTTCGGGCTTCGGGGTGCCCATCAAGAAACCCCCTGCCCTTGCCCGGCCTAGGCCGAGACGCAGGCGTGGGGCCGTCACAGCAGAGGGGACAACTCTACTTAGGTACTTAGAACCCCAACTAGGGCTTAGATTTTAGGGTTCTGGGTTTTGGGTCATAACCTCAACAATAAGTTTACTCTTAACCTACTTAACCTGGGGTTTAGGGTTTGAGGCTAGGGGTTCATGGGTACTTTAACCCCAATTATAAGTGTACCTATCACCTACTTAAGAGACTTAGGGCTAAAAAGTACCGTATTAATTGGGGTTTAGGGTTTAGGGTTTAGGGTTTAGGGTTTAGGGTTTTAGTTGTCTTCATGGTTTAGACTTGCATGCAGATATGAGCTTCTCGTGCCTCCGCTTTCTTTGGGGAGTGGCTCCTGAGACCTCCCGCAACCTGTCTCTCACAGTGGCCCGTGCGTGAGTGCTAGAACCTCTCAGGAAGGTTTAGGGTTTAGGGTTTAGGGTTTAGGGTTTAGGGTTTAGGGTTTAGGGTTTAGGGTTAGGGTTTCGGGTCACACGAGCCCCAAACCTGCTTAAGGTGCTTGAAGGGGAAGGGAAGATAGCGAGAGCCATTAGGGAGAATCAAGAAGCTTTTGAGACCACTGGATTACCTGCCTTGGACCCCCCCCCCCCCCCCAGAAAAAATTGAAATCTGAACTCTGAACCTGGTCTGCGGTGTAATTGTCCTGGGTTGCACATGTCAGGGATTCTCATCAACAAGCCCTCACCTACTCCAATGAAGCCCCTGTAGTCAGACCCAGATCCGCCGAGTCCCCTAAGACCCCATAAGCCGCATGTAGCCCTAATCGCCAATCCCTAAACCCAAACCCACTTGACCGCCCCAGATGCCTAACACCCCTAAAGCCCTAAATCCCTCAACCCTCAACCCTACCAACCCCAAGCCCCAAACCCCGAACCCAAAACCCTATAAGCCCCAACTCCGCCAAAACCCAAGCCACAAAGCCCAGACCCTAAACCCCCCCCCCAACCTAAACCCTAAACCCTAAAGTCTAAACCCTAAACCCGAAACCCTAAACCCTAAACCCTTACCCCCCCCCCCCCCCCCCAAAAGAAAAAAACAAAAAAGGGAGAGCTCCAAGCAGGGCATCATCGGCCGCAACCTCCTCGAGCGGCTTCGCCCCGAGGTGGGCCACATGCGGTTTAGGGGTCAGGGTTTAGGGTTTCTAGGGTTTAGGGTTTAGGGTTTATAGTGTTTAGGGTTAGGGTTTAGACTTCAGGGTTTAGGGTTTAGGGTTTAGGGTTTAGGTTTAGGGCCCCCAAGTACCCCTAAATAAGGGCCGTATTTAGCGGGTCTCGAGGGGTTGTTTAGGTGGTTAGGAGGTTTGCAGGTTTCGGGTGGTCGAGCTTTCGGGTTGAGTCGCAATGTCCTCAGTCGTAGTGTTTTCCTTGGTGTTCCGATGCATTGCGAGCCACTGGAAGCTAGGGTTTAGGGGTTAGGGTTTCGGGCTTATAAGGATTTCCCTAAGCCCTAAGCCCTAACCCCTACTCCCCAACCCTAAAGCCCTTAACCCTAAGCTCTAAACCCTATGGCCTCTAGCCCTATAACCCTCAACCCAAAGCCTTGAAACGGCTCCAAAACCTAAACCCAAACCCAAAACCCCAAACCCCAAACCCTAAACCCCAAAACCTAAACCCTAAACCCTAAACTTCCCTAAACCCTCGGCTTGGCCCTCTGCCGTCCCAAGAAAGCCACGCAGGCCGTGCTCATCAACGTGGCCCGTGGCGGCGTCTGCGACCAGCCCGTGCTTCTTTGCTAATAGCCTTGCTGTGCTGGGTCGGTCTCTAGGTTTGGGTCCCTAAACCCTAAACCCTAAACCCTAAACCCTAAACCCTAAACCCTAAACCCTAAACCCTAAACCCTAAACCCTAAACCCTAAACCCTAAACCCTAAACCCTAGACCCTAAACCCTAAACCCTAAACCCTAAACCCTCATCCTGACGGGTACAAAGTTTTGTGTTCTGGAGTGCTCTAGTTAATGCCCCTCTGCATGGGCTGTGGAGATGAGGGGCTTAGGCGTTGCCTTTGACACATTATGGGGGCTTTACGGCCATGGTTAAGAGTCAAGGATACACAGAGTTTAGGGTTTAGGGTTTAGGGTTTAGGGTTTAGGGTTTAGGGTTTAGGGTTTAGGGTTTAGGGTTTAGGGTTTGGGACTTGATGTTGCAACCCCCGAACAGGAGCATCCAAAGCCTCCTGGCGCTGACGTGGGAGAGACTCCTACCAAACTCCGGCGATAAGCAGGTTGTTCTGGGTGTAGGGTTTCGTTCTCAACCTCCCAAGCCACGCGACACGCCTCGTGCTGCAATCTGTCAGATGCCTCGTCTTCCCCCGCTGAAAGGTGCAACAGTACTAGACCCCCCCACAGTGTTGGCCAGGAAGCACGGATGAATGAACACAGGACTTGTGGGCAGCTCTCAGAATGAATGTCCCTAATTGGGGCTCATTGCGGTTTTCTTGTGCTAATGTGGAGTCTCATGCTAAACCCTGTAAACCCTATGCCTTGAAACTCCAAGCTCTGAACCCACTAAATATTCGCAAAGAGGACTTGACGAACAAAAGTCCGCGCAACTGAAAATGTTTGCAGACCCTCTCCAGCAGGCCCCTCAAAGGGTTATCTCTAGGGATGTCAGGTAGCCCATTCCGAATTCCCGAATGCACACTGAAGGAACTAGCAAGGTATTCTGGGGGAGGCGGTACTAGAGCCCTAAGCCCTAAGCCCTAAGCCCTAAGCCCTAAGCCCTAAGCCCTAAACCCTAAACCCTAAACCCTAAACCCTAAACCCTAAACCCTAAACCCTAAACCCTAAACCCTAAACTTTACTTTGCAAATTTGCAAAGGCTCGCTGAGCTTCTTTCACAGCGGCGATTCCGCGCCGGCCGGAAGGGGGGCTTGTGGGTTGGGAGGGATTGGGGTTTAGGGTTTAGGATTTAGGGTTTAGGGTTTAGGGTTTGGGGCTTAGGATCTGTTGGGGTTTAGGGTTCGGGGTTTGGGGTTTAGGGTTTAGCATTGAAAGGTTTGGGGTTTAGGATCTGCTTGGCAGCCCAGTGGTAACCTTTCCCCGGCCCCCCTAACAAGGGGAGCTTCTTGGCTAGCCGATCCGGGTCTAAAGCAGGGTTTAGGGTTTGTGTTTCAGGGTTTAGGGTTTAGGGTTTTAGGGTTTTAGGGTTTTAGGGTTTTAGGGTTTAGGGTTTAGGGTTTAGGGTTTAAAAAGTGCGGGGTGTAGCAGAGGCCTCGACGGGCCCCTTCCTCCGGAAGCTTCCAACAGGGCCCTCAGGACCCTTGTAGGTTTGGGCGTCTTAAGATTTGAAGCGTCTGGGTCTTGTCTGTGGGGGGTAACCCTAAACCCTAAACCCTAAATTCAGGATTCGGGAAACATTGCCGATTTCACTATTGATTTTGCGCAGATTTTAACGGCCTCGGGCAGTGAGCAGCTGCACCGAAAAGGTCAATAGGGGTTTCGGGTTTAGGGTTTAGGGTTTAGGGTTTAGGGTTCACGGTATCAGAGGCCTCGGCCTGCCTGTGGGAAAGACGGGTCTGAGAGTTGGGGGGGGGGGGGGGGTTAGGAGGGTCCCAAGCTTGTGAGGGGCTCCCGACGTGCCAAAAAAAGAGACAACAGAAAGCTGGGTCACCGCCCACCCCATGGCACCCTGGCGGCGTAGAAGGACCTTGAACTCGCTCCTGTGCAGACATCTCCCCAGTACTTGCCGCAGCCGTGCGATGATGAGTTGTTATTTCAACAGCTTTGACATTGGTTAGGGTAATACTCGTGCCACACACGCGACCATACATCTTTGTTCTTACATGTCTGATGCGTGCCGCGTGTAAGCTTGCTGCCTTTGTCGCTGTGGCGTCACTTCTAGTGTTATAAGTAAGTAGGTCAGGCCCCATGCGGCAATAATTTCTTCAGACCGGCTAGTAGGTTGGCTCCGAAGGACATCGCACGCGGCTGGTATGACCTGTTCGCACATGCGGGTATTGCGCCGCTTCCCACAGAAGCCCCAAGCCTCCATGTAAGGCTCAAGCTGAAAACCCGATAAGGAGCAAAAGTGCCCTGTCGTCCAGACTTACCCCGAAAACCTTAACCCCCATGCACAACCGACTTCGCCTACACACCCAGCTCTTCTTTTTATATACTGTCAGCCCCAAACCTCTTGGGCAACCGCAAGAGCACTGATGGACTGTTTGGTGACCCCAACCCGAAAAACTCGCTGACTATCAGATGACGACTGTCTGTAGTTAGTAACTCACTTTAAACGCCCTAGACAACTTCTTCAACAGCACCCGTCATGAGCACTAAGCCCCTTTTTAAAGAGGTTTGGATGTCTTTGCGACAGAGCCCATCCCTGCTGACGATCCGATCCTGAAGGCCTCCACAGACAGAGGGCATCGACCTTTGGGAGGGGGGCGGTGGGGGGACATTTAGGGTTCAGGGTTTAGGGTTTAGGGTTCAGGGTTTGGGATTTAGGGCTTACGGTTCAAGGTGTTGTTTGCAGAGGTGGATACGAGCAGGGCCAGTGACCCCAATTGCTACCCCTGTACCGTCAAGTCGGTATACAGTAGGAGGGTTCAGGCATGCGTTTGGGCTTATAGGTTTGGGACTTTCGAAGTTTAGGATTTGGGAGTTTCGAGTTTCGGGTTGAGGGTTTGGAGCTCAACCCTAAACCCTAAACAACCTTAAGCCCTAAACCCTCAAACTTCAGAACTCGGAGCTCGCGCCATGTTTTGGAAGGTTCTGCTCTGGTGGGTGTTTTTCCCATGTGTCTTTTTCTGTGTGAGGATTCCTAGAACTTATTTCTCTTTTAGGGTTGGGGTTCCCTGAGTTTCCCTCTTAAACCCAACAAGGGTACCCTTTTTATTCCCAGGCTACTCCTGTCCAAGCCTAAAACCCTAGAGCCTAAACCCCTCTGAGACTAAAACGTTGGATCCTTGTTTATCCGCGGGAACTCACGATGCAGTTCTCAGTCGCGAGGCGTATAAGGCCCCTACAGGGTTTAGGGATTTGGGGATTTGTGGGGGTTTAGTGGTCTTAGGGTCACCCTAAACCCTATACCTTAAACTAAAGCCTATCCCCTAAACCCCAAACCCTAAACCCAAAACCCTAAACCGACTTCAAGGTTTTAAGGTTTGGCCTCAATCACTTTCAGCCTTTGAAAGTATTATAGGGCTTTAAGGGGAGGGGGCTTCAAGAAAGGGTAGGTAACCCAAGGTTCCCGAATACTCCTTACTACTTCCTAAGGCTCCCTAAGCTTTCCCAAGGTTCCCTAGGTACCTGCCCCCCATGAACCCCATAAAACCCTAAGCCCTACAAACCCTAAGCCTTGGGATGTCCCCTCTTATACTAACAAGGGGTCTTACTAGGGGAGGTGCTGTACTATAATCCCTATAGGTCTAGTGTAACTACCAATTGCTTAAGAACCCCGAAAAAACTCAAAAAAAAAAAAAAAAAACAATCCCTGTTAAGGGTAGTATAGAGAATAGTATATTTGCTCTTTTGGGTTTCTTAAAGCAAAGAATGGATAAGGGGGAACATCCCCTGCCTGAAGAACCCTTTGCGAACGTCTGGGCTCCTCACGCTTCGGGTTTCTACAGGCGGAAGGCCTTTAAGGAGGGCCCGGCTCGGGGTTTTTAGAATTGGGTTTGGGGGTTTAGGGGTTTAGGGTTTTAGGGTTTTAGGGTTTAGGGTTTTAGGGTTTTAGGGTTTTAGGGGTTTTAGGGTTTTAGGGTTTTAGGGTGTTAGGGTTTTAGGGTTTTAGGGTTTTAGGGTTTTAGGGTTTTAGGGTTTTAGGGTTTAAGGGTTTTAGGGTTTAAGGGTTTAGGGTTTAGCACCTGCATTTCCCCCCTGTGCCCTCGGTTGCCTTAGAAACCCCATGAAACCGCAACGGAAGGCACCGTGCTTATTCTTAGGGAACTGGGCGGATCCCTTTCCTTGCCGAAATCTGCAGCATCTCGCTATGAGCAGTTTCGGCACACAGATTTAAATGCTACCAGCCCCAAACACCCCATAACCCCCCCCCCCCCTAAACCCTGAACCCTAAACCCTGAACCCTAAACCCTAAACCCAAAACTCTTTGTGGCTTCGGTGGATCTTTCAAAGCCACCGTGCGAAGCAGCGACTCTCGCTCACCGCCACCCTTCTTCCGAGGTCC
The DNA here is from genome assembly GCA_905221605.1 of Symbiodinium natans. Taxonomy (NCBI): domain Eukaryota; class Dinophyceae; order Suessiales; family Symbiodiniaceae; genus Symbiodinium; species Symbiodinium natans. The sequence continues at coordinate 46,079 of CAJNDS010000449.1, read as the reverse complement.
CTTGCTCCTAAACCCCAAACCCTAAACCCTAAACCCTAAACCCTAAACCCTAAACCCCAGACCCTAAACCCTAAACCCTAAACCCTAAACCCCAACCCCCTTTCATGTGCGGGGGGGGCGGCCATGGCGGGTCAATCTCCCACAGGGACTTTTGGCCGGCATCGCCGTTTCAGCCCTGCTGAGCCCTTCTGGGTGGAACTGGCCTGGGGGACGGCAAAGCCGCCCGAGAAGAAGGCGCTCCCGGACCAGGACCTTAGGGTTGAGGGTGTAGGGTTTAGGGTTTGGGGTTTCGGATTTGGGGTTTGGGGTTTGGGGTTTAGGGTTTAGGGTTTGGGTCTAGGAGTCTGGGAGCTACATGTTCTGGTGCTCAAAGTGATACCTTTTTTGCAGTCGCAGAGCCCCTTCCAACCAGGCCTCCCAAAAAGGCCCTGGCATGCCAGTGGCACCCTCTTCCCTTTTCTTTTCTTTGTGGTTCTTTACTGTAACTTTAGATCTTTAGCTTTTTTGGGTTTATTGGGTTTCTTAATAAGGCAGCTAAAAGTTTGATTTTTTACTGCCCTCCTAAGTGCAGCCAAGCTTTTCCCTCCGTTCAAGTTCCCTTTTCTTTATTCCCTCCGTTCAAGGTTCCCTTATTCAGTAACCACAACTAAGGGTGCCCTTAGTATGATATGATTGCTGGCCTTCCAAAAAACAGCTGCATCATATCGATGTGCAGGCCAATTAATCTAAAGGGAGTTCTATGGAGTCCTGGGATGCCGCCCTAAACCCTAAACCCTAAACCCTAAACCCTAAACCCTAAACCCTAAATTCATGGCGCGGATCCCTTCGTAGCACTTTAGAGTAGGGGTACGTACCTTTTTAGGGCCCTTATTGTACTGCAATCCTAGTACTTGAGGGGTCTACGTCGTCTACGTATTTTGGGGGTCCCCTACTTTCGTAAATCCCCCAAAAAAGTTTCTTTCCATAGAAACCGTCACTAGTCAAGATATGACGGACCATGTTGATTAAGAATCACCATTATCGCACACACCAACTAAACGCAATAATTGATGTTTTCTGCAAAGGCCACGGTTTTGCAGCATGTCATATTACTTCAAGATGGCAATTAGAACCAACCATCGAATGCGAAGAAGCGTTTACCGTGGCTAGCTACAAGTTCAAGGCACCAAAGATGCGGAAGGAATATGCCTTTGCCGTAGATCTCATAACATTTCCACAAACGATGCTCCAAGAGCACTACGTACAACGCCTGCAACGTGCTTGAACTGCATCACACAACGACATCTGCACGGCAAACATCTGGGTTCTTGGGCTAGAGATAGGAATATGCGGCTAAGCCTGGATGCGTTGGGCTATGTGTTAGAGGATATGGGTTTAGGGTTTGGGGTTTGAGCAGCTGCTGGCGTCTCACTACCCCCAGCCCTATTCCCTGACCCGCAACACCTCACCCTAAACCCAAAACCCTAAGCCCTAAACCCTAAACCCCGTAACCTGAAATCTGAATTTCCATAGGAGGGCCCTCCTCCTATTGGGGGAAGAAATCGCGAGAAGGGCAAGAAAGCCGACCCGCTGAAAATGGCTCCTGCGCCTGGTCCTGTTTTAGGGCTGAGGGTTTAGGGTTTAGGGTTACGTAGGGTTTAGGGATTAGGGTTTAGGGTTTAGGGTTTAGGGTCCCAGAACATCCAAGACCCTTAAACCCTAAACCTTTGGATGAAGTTGAAGCTTTCCGTTTGCTTGGGTATTGGCTAAATGGATGTACGTGTTGTTCCCCTAAACCCTAAACCCTAAACCCTAAACCCTAAACCCTAAACCCTAAACCCTAAACCCTAAACCCTAAACCCTAAACCCTAAACCCTAAACCCTAAACCCTAAACCCTATAAACCCTAAACCCTAAACCCTAAACCCTAAACCTGGGGTGTTCACTGAAGCTCTAAAAAGCCTTCGGGTCTCATGCTCTAGCTCCGTTCTGGGTCCAATACCCCCCAAAATTCAGGGATTATGGGCTTTGGGTTTTAGGGTTTCGGGCTTAGGGTTTCGGGTTAAGGGAGTTTTGTAAAGCTGTACTTGGAGTTTCTTGGGTGGTTATAACGACAATTTTGACACTGCATTCCATATTCTTGGGATCTTGGGTTTGGGGATTTGGGCTTAAGCTTGAGGGGGAGGAGGGGGGGGGGGCACGGGTTTATGATTGCGGGGGTTTAGTAAAGCCCCACAACAAACCCGAAGCCAACTCTATGAACTCTGCACGCACTTTCGAAACTCTTAATCATTAACCCCCCCCCAGAAACCTGCAAACTCTACAAATCCCATAGGCTTTAACCATGTAGGGCGTCCCAGAGGACTGTGTAAGGAGGGGGCAGTGTAGGGGGTCTTAGGAACCCAGGATTCGACATCTTTTGCTTCAGTGATCTTTGTTTATTTTGCAATCGTTCAAGTGATCTTTGTTTTGTTTTGCAATCGTTTATGCGCTTCTTGTTTGTGTGTGCGTGTGTTGTTTGCTTGGTCATGTATGGGTATAAAAAAAGAATGCCAGTACAACTATGTGTTGTAATTTGTTGTTGAATATGTGCATCTACTAGTTCATGGGTCTATCAGTATGTCTGTCTATCTTGCCTTCTTCCATCTATCTACCTACCTGAGTGCGCTTGTGCATTTTGGGACCTTGGTGTGAGCATCTTGGTTCCAAGACTTTCCGGCCTAAGCCCTAAACCCTAAACCCTAAACCCTAAACCCTAAACCCTAAACCCTCGAAGTTCAGGTCAAGGAGCTGGTGCCGGACATAGTGCGCGATAAGGTGATGCAGCTAGCAGGGGACCAGCTGCGCCTGAGCAAGGACGTGGCCAAGGGATTTAAGAATTGAGGACTTCTGGGTGTCTGGCTCTAAACCCTATATAAACCAGGGAGTGGGTCCTTATTCCCTTTTGTTTGGGGTTTAGGTTCCCTATTTCAGCTCCTTGAGACCAAAAAGCGCCCTTTGTAGTCCTAGGTGTAAACCCTAGGCCACTGCTCATTTTGAGAACCTGGGTTTTTGGTTGAAAAAATTGAGCCCACGGCTGCCGCGGCTAAGGGTCAGGGATTTTTAAAGGTTTGTTCTACGATATTCCAAGAACGGAGTAACACATTAGGAGCTTTAGAGATTTAGGGTTTATGGCTCCAAGGTATACATCAGGTTGAATCATGGAGCATTCCGCATTCCACTGGTTAATGCGACTGGTATATTCGGATCTGTTATGAGCTCAAAGGTCTTTTCTTGGTTCTACTCACCTACCGAGAGGATAGGGAAGCCCATATCGCCACAGGACTTTGCGCTTGTGAAAGAGTTCTTGGTTATGAATCTATGAACAGTGTGATGTTTTTGAACATCGTGTTTGCCTTAGTTGTTTTTCTTGTTTTCTCGGTTTGTTCCTTCAGGACATAGGGATGAGGGGTTTATGTGCGCGAAGCCCCTCCAAAGCACACGGAATTTCGCCAGAGTTTCCATCGGCTTGCCAACTCAAACAAATGTATCTCTGAAGTGAAGCTGACTGCTACATCCGTGTGCGTGGTAAAGCTCGGTACAGTGGAACCCGGCTGCACACGTCCAATCGGCAGCTCGGTTGCCTAATTGCATGGCCAGTAAACAAGTACAGCAACACTTGCTCTCGTGGCACAATCGATTGTCCACGTGCCGTTTCTCTCTATATGGCAGCATACAATGTGACCTTCTTGCTGTGTGCAACTACTAGACGGTTGTGAAGCAGGTGTCTAACGCAAGATGAAATTGAATTTCAGCAGTTGTTTAAATCTTTCAACAGTCTATTTAACCAGCTTGTGTAGGGTTTGGGGTTTGCATGTTGTTTGAGGTGTTTGTGCAGCGCTCAGATGCAGAGCATCGCGAGTCAGTTCAGCGTCTAGCATGCAACTCACAACTTCAGACAATGCTCAGACGATCCGAGCATGGTCCAGATTTACCCTTAAACTTTGCCCTAAACTGCCACTGCTTTGGAAAAACTAAGCCCTAATCCGTAGGCATATATTTCTGTATAGGCCCACGCCCCGAGCTCCATCCGAGTAAACACCCTCCCCTCCCCCCCACCCCACCACCATCCACCCTGCACCCCCCCCCCCCCCCCCCCCCTTCACCTCCGACCCCGCAGGCCCCCCCCCCCCTCACACCGACCCCCCAGCCCCCCCCCCCCCCCCCCTCAACCTTCCGACCCCCAGCCCTCCCCCCCCCCCCCCCCCCCCCGCACCATAGTTCGCTTCAGTGCATGCCCAAACCCTCCCCCACACATCAGAGTGTCCTAAACCCTCAACCTCAAAAACCTAAACCCCAACCCGCAAACCCCAAACCCCAAACCCCAAACCCCAAACCCCAAACCCTAAACCCTAAACCCTAAACCCTAAACCCTAAACCCTAAACCCCTTGCGCAGGACTCCCGTGGGGCAGTCGTCATCGAGATGCTGTGGGGCGCCAGCCAGCGACTCGCCGCGCGAGGGTGAGGAACTGCCTCCAAGGGTGTATAGGGTTTAGGGCTTAGGACTTCGGGTTTAGGGTTTAGGATTTAGGGTTTAGGGTTTAGGGTGTAGGGTTTAGGGTTTAGGACTTCGGGTTTAGGGTTTAGGGTTTAAATTTCCCCTCCAGGAGTCTTGGCTTTTGGGTTTGTAGGCTTTAGGGACTTCCTCTAAGGGTTGATAAGGTTTAGGGTCTGGAGTTTTTTGGGTTTAGAAGGGATTGTTTAGGGCATTTGGTGTAGTAGTCTCTCTCTCTCTCTCTCTCTCTCTCTCTTTCTGAGATCGAAGGATTAAGACGCGCACTCCTACGGTTGTACCCCTAAAGGGTTCCAAGGCACGAGCCAAATAGTAATTGCACTTACAACCCAATTAGAGCCCTGTTAGGATACTTAAGGGGCATAGAAGTGGGTTATAAATACAGTTAGAATTGGGTTATCAAGTAATTTCCACTATAAAAGTACAGTTAGAGTTGGGTTATGAAGTAATTACCACGAGCCTGTAGTAGGATGAGAAGCCCAGCTGGTGAACTTGAGACTGTTGTGTGCTTTTAGGGTTTAGGGTTTAGGGTTTAGGGTTTAGGGTTTAGGGTTTAGGGTTTAGGGTTTAGGGTTGTGTGCTTGCGTTGGGGCGGGGAGGGGGGTGGGTGGGGTGGCCCGGGACGGAGGTGGACCCTGAGGTACTTCCCTGCCCACGATGGCAACAAGTACAAGACGACGGCCGACAAACTCCAGGACGCAAGCAACCACCCTAAACCCTAAACCCCAAACCCTAAACCCCAAACCCTAAACCCCAAACCCTAAACCCTAAACCCTAAGCCCTAATCCCTAGCCCCTAGACCCTAGACCCTAACCCTGCCAAGCCCCAAGAAACCTAAAGAAACCCTGCAGACCCCCAAACCCTGCCCCGAAAGCAGCCCTACAGGCCCCAAAGCCCCAAAGGCTTTCGGGAGAAGGGCTTCTGAGGCCTGAAACACCCTTAGCCTGAACCCTGAACCCTAAACCCTAAACCCCAAATCCATACCCTAAACCCTAAACCCTAAACCCTAAACCCTAAACCCGGCTCTTACCAAGAACTATCAGACCCGAAGTCCGAGTTTCAGAGGTTCTGCTCCCTCAAATATAAGCCCCCTGGTTAGGGATTCGGGTTCAAGGTCTAGGGGCAGCACAAAAGTGCCGTCTCATCAAGAGTGATATGTTTTACAGCTTTCTTGTTTAAACAAGCAAGGGATTGCCTCAGGTTATGTTTGCATTAGGTAAACTCTTTTGCAAGCAGCCCCGACATTATCCATTTTATCTACAGTATCGTAGGTCCATATCAGCGTGGCTATATTATGGGATTGTGATTTCAATCTTGCGCCTGAAGGCCAAAAGAGTATGAAGAGTTCAGTAGAAGGGTCTTCCACAGGTTTCTTAGGGTTAAGGGACCTAAACTCCCAACAGGGTTTAGGGTTTATGTCTTCTGCTGATCATAGCTTTAAGGTCGGAGTGGGGACTAGCAGCCCCACTTTCATGACAAGATGAACAGTTGTTATTTCAGGCTCAGTGTTCTGCATGGACCGTAAACCCTAAACTTAACCCTAAACCCCTGTAAACCCTAACCCAGAATCATGACAAGAAGGTCTTTGGGCCGAAAATGCCGCATCGGGACTCAAAAGGGGACATTCGGTTTTGCGTTGCGAGGACTTCCTGAGCAAGAAGCAGGTCATTGTCACCCACTTCCAAACTCCTGAGGAGCTTAAACAGCGCCCCGGCAAGTGATTATGGGAGGGGGAGGGCTTGGCTTGTTCGATTTAGGCTTTTATTCCGGGCTTGGGCCCTAGGCTTAGGTTTTTTTTGGATCCTGACGAGCACGAACAGTTAGCAAGACACGCGCGCACGCACACCCACACACGCACGCAGACACACCGACACGCGGACACGCAGAGAGAAGCACGCGCACGCGCGCACACACACAGAGAGACACGCAGACACGCAGACATGCAGACTCACCCAGGGTACAGTACCCTAATACAAGAGGCTTTAGTACCAACCCCAAAGGGGCCACAATTTAACCCTAAACCCTAAACCCGAAGAAGGACCCTAAGTTAGAGCAGTGACCATGTGTTTACATGTCTCTCAGCTGAGGGGCCAGGGGATCTTCGACCGCTATTCCGAGGTAGAGCGGCAGGCCTGCTTGAAAGAGAGAGTTGGAAACCCTAAGCGCCCCAAACGCTAGCTAGTTACACAAGAAATCCTCCAACCCTAAGCCCTATACAACCCTAAACCCTAAACCCTAAACCCAAAAAACCTAAACCCTAAACCCCAAACCCCAAACCCCAAACCCCAAACCCCAAACCCCAAACCCCAAACCCCAAACCCCAAACCCTAAACCCTAAACCCTAAACCCTAAACCCTAAACCCTAAACCCTAAACCCTAAACCCTAAACCCTAAACCCTAAACCCCAACCCTGCAACCCTAAATCTCCCCCATGTCTTGAATCCTGGGCCGAAGCAGGAGCCACTACAACTAGCAGACGGAAGCAAGCAGACAAAACGCCTGCCCCAAGAGCCCAGTGCCCCTTAATTGAGGAAGATACCTTAATTTATACAGGGATTCTTAACATGGCTTATAAGGTATATTCAATACTTAAGGGTTGTTGGGCTCTTCGGGTAGCCCCCTCAAACTCTCCAACAGCGCTAAACCTCAAACCCTATAGCTAATCCCTAACCCCCAGCGGAGCTTCCTCAGCTGCCATAGGCGGGACTCGCTGCGTCCAATGCGTCGCATTCCTTGGCCTCACCCAGCAGGCCCTGGATTGGGACTTTCGGTTTGTCAGGTTTTAGGGTTTAGGGTATAGGTGCAAAATTGTACCGCCTAATCTAGGTCATGCAGTTGTATAGTGTACAGTGTATATATGCCGATGCATCTAACTCTCAAGATTCCCAGTTGAGCGTAGAAAAGAGATTTTCATGGTAGCGTGGAGCCATAGCGAAAAGGGGCACACAAGGAAAGTCACTGGGAAAGGAGGAAAGGGCAGGAGTACAAAGCCCCGGAAGAAGGGCGTCAGGAGCGCTGAGGCGCTGGAACGGCGCAAGGGCCGCAAAGTGTGGGCTGCTGACAAGGGGCTACCAGGTTCGCGTAGGCTGGACCAGACACCAGCTGAACCTGAGGGTCCGCCGCCGTGGAAGCGGCAGTGCGTGCCAGGCACACCGCCTGAGGCCTTCGACGTGAACTACGTGAAGCCCCCTCAAACACCCCCGGAGGGTAGAACTATAGAGGGGACCTCTCCGGGAACACCGGAAGAAGCGTTCAAGGATCAGGGGTTGGAGCAGCCGAAGACGCCAAGCATTGTCCTTACGCCTGAGGAGGAACCTTCAAGTGATAGCTCCTTGCTGTCGGTGGTGCCAAGGGACAGGGCCGAGCCGAAAGCGAGGTCAAGAAGCCGGTCTAGGTCGAGCTGCAGCTCGGCTCCCCGTGAAGGGGAAGAGTCGGTGCCATCCGCACCATCGGTGCCTGTGAGAAGAGAGGCTAGGGTAGCAGCTATCTTGGCAGCAGGTGCGGCGGAGGCTCGCGCGAAGGCAAAGGCCAGAGCGGCAGGTACAGCTATCTATCGCCGCCGCAACCGTGGGTTGGTGATTGTTCCTGAGCCTGCAGTGCAACCAGAGGCGGCAGTACCTACCATCGCCGCGCTTGAGGCAGCGCCCAAAGCAGAGCCCAAGTCGAAAGGTAAGCAAAAGGGAAAAGGCCGAGGCTTGGGTGTTTGGACCGCTGCAGAGGAGGACCGGCGGGTGCGAGAAGGGTGGACACACAAGGCGTCCTTGGACACGCGACTCCAGCACCTGGCGTTGAGGCAGTACTGGGCTGGAATAGACGCCGGTAAGCCTGAGACCCGGAAGGGAGGAGCACCCTTGACCCCAACAACGAACTACCAGATTCGAAGGTTGGCGTTTGGCTGGATCACCAAGGTAACCGCGGGATCTGTTGGGTTGTCCTTGCAAAGGGCGCTTGCAGGCCGAGCCGCGAGCGGCACGGCAGGTGGAGCCTGCAGCAGCTGCGACGAGCGGGAGTTGCGTGCGAGAAGAGCAGCCGTAGCATTCACAACCAGGGTCGAGGCTAAGGCCAAACCCAACTTTGTGTATAGAAGGCCCTCAGGACAGTTGAGGAGCAGCTCTGAGGAGGAAGGCTCCGAGGAGTGCGAGGGAGAGGCCGAGTGATCGGCCCTTCTTCGAGAAGAGAAACGCATTTTTTGAACGCCGCTGCCCGAGAGAGAAAAAGGGAAGGGTAGGCGGCAGGGTTTGAGTTTAGCCTAGACCAAATAGGGTTCTTTTCCGTCGTTGACGTAGAAAACACAAGATGGACGCAACACAGGTGCAACAGCTACAGCAGACAATCGCAGCAATGCAGGCAGAGATAACGGCGCTAACGGCACAGCAACAACAGGCAGAACAGGGGCAAGCAGGAGTAGCAGCCCTAGCTCAGTCTGTAGCAGAGCTAGCCCAAACGATGAGGGTTAGGGAAAAGGGACCTGACTCCACAAGAATTCTGTTCGATACCAAAGCCCTAGGTAGACCCGAGCGGTTCAACAATGTGGAAGATGAGTTCCGTAGATGGAGTCGGTCGGTCGTCAATATGTTGGCGTCTGTGTTTGGAAGAAAGTTTGAAGAGGTACTTGAGTGGGCACAAGAGCAAGAAGACGAAGTCAAAGACACAGATGTAGACCTGCAGTTTGGTAACAGCCCAGCCCCCGCTAGCCCCGGTGGCACAGTAACAGCAGCCGCAGACACCGTAGAAGACATCCCGGAAAAGGGTGACCAAGTATGGCGGCTACTCCAGCACCTGTGCACGGGAGAATCCGAGGGCATAGTGGTGAACTCTGGTGGTGGTTTTGAGGCCTGGAGACGCCTGCACCGGCGGTTCGACCCGCTGTCGGCAGGCCGCAAGAGGAACCTCTTGAGGGCCATTCTGTCACCAGTGAGAGTCAAGGGTTGGGAGCATGTTAGACAAGCTATAGACCAACTAGACGACCTGATAAGAAGATACGAAGCCCGAAAGAATGATGCAGGCGTGAGAGAAAAGTTGAGTGACGACTTGAAGAGTACAGCCCTAGAGTTGCTAGTTCCTACAGACTTAGAGCAGCATCTTATCCTCAACAAAGCTAGGTTAAACACCTACGAAGATATGAAGGGGGAGATACAGCAGTTGGTTGAGGTTAAGACGAAAGGGACGGTAGAACAACCGGGGAAAATCCCAGCGTCATCGTCCCAAGGACCAGCGCCAATGGAGGTTGATGCCTTAACCCAAGCCATAAGCTCCCTCATGAAGGGGAAGGGGAAAGGTAAAGACCCTAAAGGTAAAGGTAAAGGTAAGGGTGGCAAAGATGGCTCAAACGGAAAGGCTCAAACCAAGAATGGCTCTGTACAGAAGTTCCAAGGCAACTGTCACAACTGTGGCAAGCCTGGCCATAAAGCCGCCGACTGTTGGTCAAAGCTCAAATTGGGAAACACGGACTCAAAGAACAAGGGCAAGCCCAAGGACAAGGGCAAAAGCAAAGGCAAAGGAAAGCACGCTGGATCCCTAGAAGAGGGAGAGGCAGAAGAACCAGCTCAGGAAGATGAGCTGGGTGCAGTTGAACTTTGCGCTGTAGAAACCGCCTCCCAAGGCGGGCGGTGGATGAAGTTTAACTACGACACAGGGGCGGCCCGGACAGCAATCCCTCAGGACTGGGAGAGTAAGGGTTCGCCTGCTGAAGGCCCAGAGCTGACCTTCAAGACCGCAAGTGGAGAACTGATCACCAGCAAAGGTGCATGCAAAATCTCCGGCAGAGACGAGAATGGCCGGATGAAGGGGATCACTGGGTCCCTGGCCCCGGTGCACAAACCGCTGGTGTCAGCCTACAAGTGTGCGAAACAAGGGTATGTGGGTGTGATCCAAGAGGATGAAGGGCACCTCATACCCCGCGCAAGCCCATTAGGCCGAAAGATAGAAAAGCTGGTAAAACATGCGAGCGCCGAAGAAAAGAAGGGTACGATACCCCTCTACCAGGAGGGAGGTGTCTACAACTTCTACTTGGAAGCAAACGCAGTCGAGGCGGCCAAGGCCGCAACGTCGGGTTTCAGCGGGCAGCTGAAAGCGTAAGTCCCACTGGGACGCCAGAAGCCGGGCACCCTTTGTGCGCCGGTGAGGTGGCCGGACCAGAAGCTCCGGCGCAAAGCCCGGAAGGGGAAGAAGAAGGCGAAGTAGAGGTAGCGGCTCCTAAGCAGGTTCGGTCTCCGATAGAACCGACCGCCGCAGAGATAGCTGAGCACGAGGTGCTTGGACATGTCCAATACAGAGAGTGGTGTCGCCACTGCGTGGCTGCGAGAGGCATTGGCCAGCAGCACCGCAGCCGGGAGCAACGTGAGCGTCAGAACGACGGACTTCCAACGGTGGCGTGTGACTACTGTTTTATGGGACAAGACGATGGCAAGGTGAAACCAATCCTGGTCATCAAAGATTCGAAGACGCAAGCAATAGCTGCGACTTTTGTGGAAGCCAAGGGAACAGACCCCTACGCCATCAAGTTTTGGCAGGGCTTTGTCAAGCACCTTGGTTACAAGAAGTTCATTGCGAAAAGTGATGGAGAACCAGCCATAAAGGCTATGAAGGCGAAGGCCATAGATGGCCTGAAGGGGATTGAAGCAATATCCCAAGAGACTCCCGAGGGAGACCACCAGGCCAACGGCCTGGCAGAGGTAGCTGTGAGAGAAGTGAAAAGGCAAGTACGGGTCATGAAGAGCTCTCTGGAGGAGAAGCTCGGGATCACGCTAAGTGACGAGGACCCAGTCCTTGCATGGCTGCCGAGACACGGAGCAGACTTGCTCACGAGGTATAGGAAGGGAGAAGACGGCAGGACGCCCGAGCAGCGCCGGTCAGGGAAGGCCTGGAGACGGCCAGCCTTAGAGCTGGGTGAAAGGCTTTTCTACCGTGAAGCGGTCGCCGCGGAATCCAACAAGAATGATCTCCACATGAAGATGTTGGAGGGCAGGTACATAGGACACCATGGCGGGACCGGAGCGTTGCTGGTCATCACACCCAATGGTGTGAAGAGGGCGCAAGGAGTGAGGCGTTTACCGCCTGAGCAGAGATGGGACGCTCAGGGATGGACAAGCCTCAGAGGCTATCCTTGGGATGTAGCCCACAGAGCTGGTAGGAGCCACAGGCTCAACGGAGAAGGCCCGCTTCCAGTGCAGGGCCCGGCACCAGTGTTGGCGCCGCCAGTCCAAAGGAGACTGTACATTCTGAAAGCGGATGTAGAGCGCCTGGGACCAACCCCAGGCTGCCCCGGGTGTACATGCGTACTCCTGGGAGAGTCGACGCAGGTCAACCACACAGAGGCCTGCAGAGCCAGAATGATGGAGCTTCTAGCTCAAGACGAGAGGGGAAAGGCCAGAATTGAGGCACACGAGTTGCGCCAGAGACGAAGGCCAGAGCCCCCAGAGAGGGAAGAAGAGCTCCGAGTAGCTGATGCGGTAGGTGAACCGGAGGCTTCAGGCGTGCCTGAGGCAGGAGGGAGAAAGAAAAAGAGGGGCACGAGTAGCCCGGGGTCACCCGGGACTCTGCCGGTAGGAAAGCAGACGCCGCAGAAGCGAGGAGCTGAGAGTAGACCAACAGAGTTAGAAAAAGAGACGGCAAAGCCGATGTCAGCAGATGAAAGGGCTCGAAGAGCCTACTACGACCTTGACGAACCACCGCCCGCGCAAAGTGAACCGAGCGCGGCAAGTGGAATCAAAAGAACGGCCGAGGAGCCGCCTGAAAGCTTAGACCCTAGAGCAACAAGCTCAGGAGATGTAGAAGAACTGGTGTCGCAGCCAGTGGTACAGCAGCAGGCTGAAGAACAGCCGCCGCAAAGCATGCAAGCGCTGAGTTCTCTCAAACGAGAAACTGCACTGTTAGTGCAAGGCATGGTTCGGAACAAGTATAGGGCAGAGCAAGTAGACGTCACCGAACAGGAGGTGATGGATATCGCATCCTTGTGCACAGCCATGGGAGCCGTGGATGTGATGGAAATCTACAGCCCAAAACGGTTTACGGAACACGCGCCGCGACTGGGCCTTTTGCCTGGATATGCGGTAGACTTGTGTGAGACCAAGCCCAACAGTGAAGAGCATTGGGACCTGTCTAGAGAAGAAGACAGGAAAGAACTAGAGGAGCTGATTGATGCAGAAGAACCCCGGCTGTTGACCGGAGGCCCGCCGTGCGAAGCCTTCTCGAGGCTTCAAGCACTCAACCAGAAGCGGGTGTCACCAGAGGTGAGAAAGAAAAGAAGAGAGCAGGGAGAGCAACACCTGCACTTGAGCATTAAGATGTACCGAAAGCAGATGGAAAAGGGAAGGTACTTCCTACACGAGCATCCGTGGAGCGCGGACTCATGGTACGACGAGGAAGTCAAAGCCCTCGCAGAGGATGAAAGAGTTTACGTGGTAAAAGGCCCCATGTGTAAATGGGAGATGAAGGCCAACGACGTGGCAGGAAACGAAGGATATGTGAGAAAGGAAACCGGCTGGATGACAAACAGTCCAGTGTTGGCCGAAATCCTACAGGGAGAGTGCAGCAACAAGCAGGGAGGACTGTGGCATAGGCATGTCCGCCTTATAGGTGAGATCGCCCGAGGTGCTGCGGTTTACCCGCCAAAGCTGGTAAATGCTGTACTTAAAGGCTTGAAAGAACAAATGGTTGAAGATGGAAGCCTAAGCGCCGTAGATGCGTATGCGGCAGGACCAGTACCCGAGGAGCCCAGCATGCCTGCTGGCAACTGGTACCAATACTGGGACGACGTGAATGGAGGGTACCTGGACTCCGAAGGAGTCCTCAAAGCTAGACAGCTGGAGATGGAGTACATCCACAAGCAAGGTGTGTGGAAGAGGGTACCTCTGGACCAGTGCATTCAAGAAACAGGCAAGCAACCAATCCCACTGAAGTGGGTAGACACGAACAAAGGGGATCACACGAACCCCAACTTGAGGTCCAGACTGGTCGTGAAAGACATCAAGGCCAGGAAGGGCCCCGAGGACCAGCTAGACCCAGCGATGTTGTTTTCGGCTATGCCCCCGCTAGAAGCGGTGCGCATTCTTACGTCCATGCTTATGAGCAAACAACGCTCGAAGCACGGGAGGCCGTTACGACTTGGGAGCTGGGACATCTCAAGAGCCCATTTCTATGGGACTCCAAAGAGAAACATTTATGTGAAGCTCCCAGAGGAAGAGGGAGCAGGAGAAGGAGAGTGTGGACTGCTATTGAAGTCAATGTACGGAACGCAAGACGCGCCAGCGATATGGCAGGACCACTACACTCAAACTCTGATTCAAGCAGGATGGAAGAGAGGAAGAAGCAATGGTGCAGTCTTCTATCACCCAGTGCTGGATGCCCGTGTCTTAGTACACGGAGACGACTTTCTGTGCTTGGGTGACGAAGCAGCGCAGGAAGCACTAGACAAGACACTCCGAGAAGCCTACGAGCTGAAGCGCACAGGAGAGGTAGGAATCGGAGTTGCAGGAAGCAACCAGATCACTTTCCTCAATCGGGTGATACGGTTGGAGCAACACAGTGGGAGACCCTGCGCCGTGATTGAAGCAGACTCGCGGCATGCAGAACTCCTCATCGAGGAGCTGGGTCTGAACAATGGTAAGGGCGTAGAGACAGCGGATGTTAAGAAGTCTGTGGATCAACAATTGCTGGAAGCTAAGGCAGCTGCACTTCCACCAGAGATGGTGAAGCAGTATAGGTCCTTGGTGATGCGCGCAGCATACTTGGCACAAGATCGTGCAGACATAGGCCATGTGGTCAAGACACTGTCAAGAAAGATGGTAATGCCGACAGACGCTGACTGGGGCAACCTGAAGCGGTTGGCTCGTTATCTCAAGCAGTACCCGTATGCGAAGTGGTTTATGAACAACAGCGAGAACCAACCAAGCTCCGTATCCAAGTAGATGCGGACCATGCAGGTGACGCCGTTACGAGACGGAGCACCACGGGTATGATCGCGTTCTATGGCCAGCATCCCATAAAGCACTCGTCAAACGTGCAGTCGACGATTGCCCTATCGACAGGGGAGTCAGAATACTACGCCTTAGTGAAGGCAGGTTCGACTGGACTTGGGATCCAGTCCCTGTTAGAAGATTGGAGCTGCGAGCTGGAGGTTGTCTTGGAGACGGACTCCAACGCAGCCAAAGGCCAAGGGAGCCGGATAGGCCTGGGAAAAGCTCGCCACGTACAAACAAGGTACTTGTGGTTGCAAGAACGCGTGGCAGCAGACCACTTGAGGATCCATAAAGTGCTTGGGGAGAAGAACTGTTCAGATATCCTCACGAAGAGCGTAGGAGGACCAACGCTGAGGAAGCATCTGAAGACACTCGGTGTTCAACTGAGCTCTGAAAAGAGCCGCGGGCACAAGGAACTCCTCTTGTAAAGGTCCCTGGCCAGACTCCGCTACCTAGGCGTGAGAATGAGCCCAATACCAGAGAAGTTTCACTCCGCACATAGCAGAAGAGAAAGTATAGTGCTTAGAAGGCATTTCTGCGCACTAGAAGGGGTGCAAAATTGTACCGCCTAATCTAGGTCATGCAGTTGTATAGTGTACAGTGTATATATGCCGATGCATCTAACTCTCAAGATTCCCAGTTGAGCGTAGAAAAGAGATTCTCAATAGGGTTTAGGAAACTGATCGGGTAGTGCACAGGAACCCTTTTGAAGAGCATCATATTCAGGAATGGTTCTCACCGGGCTTTAGAGTGCTAGCTTATTTCAGTACTGACATCTAAACCCTAAACCCTAAGCCCCTCTCTCAAAAAATTGGAACCCCAGCACACACACCCGCACAGATTCATTTGTTAAGAAGGGCCCAAGTACTGGTATGGCTTCCTGATGAGTTGTTGCAGATCTTGGTTTAGGGCCTTTCAGTAAAGCATCCTGTCGTACAGGCCGTTTTGTCGGGCGCCCAAGGGGCTCTGACGGTTGAGGCCTTGCTCGTAAGCCCTATACAGCCCTATACACCCTTCGCCCTAAACCTTACAAACCCTAGACGCGAGAAACCCTTAATCCCCAAAACCACAAAAACCCTAAGAACACCAACCCCCAAACACCAACCCCCAAACCCCAAACCCCAAAACCCCAAACCCCAAACCCCAAACCCCAAACCCCAAACCCCAAACCCCAAACCCCAAACCCCAAACCCCAAACCCCAAACCCTAAACCCTAAACCCTAAACCTAAACCCCAAACCCCAAACCCTAAACCCTAAACCCTAAACCCTAAACCGGCCCTCCAGACGCCTCAAAGGCTGGGTGCTTTCGAGGTGCACTGCGTGCAGGGATCCTGGGTGTCTGGACGGCTTAAGGGCTTCAGAGCCACTGAGGGTTTTAAGGTTTGGGGTTTAGGGTCTAGGGTTTGGGGTTTAGGGTTTGGGGTTTAGGGTTTGGGGTTTAGGGTTCGGCGTTTAGGGTTCGGGGTTTGGGGTTTGGGCTTTAGGGCAATACTTGGAGGTTCATGGTACTTATTCACCAATTATATCTGTACTTATATACTTATAACCCACTTTATGAGCTCTTTTTAATATGGTTATAAGTACTGTTATAAGTACCATGAACGTCCAAGTAGAGGCCGGAGGGTTTGGGGTTTAGGGTTTAGGGTGTAGAGTTCAGGGACTACAACAGATTCCAATCTTCTCCTCTTATAGCTCCCTAAGCGCTGATCCCTATAGATAGCTACACTACGACCTACCCTAAACCCTTATCCCTAAACCCCAAACCCTAAACCCTAAACCCGACGGCTCTTGTTTTAGTAAGGCCTCAGCGGTCGAGGTCTTGGGCTGAAATCGGCTTCCAAGTTTTTTTTTTTTTTTTTTTTTTGGGGGGGGGGGTTGAGAGCAACCCAAAACCCGCCCAAAAACGTTTTAGGGTTCGGGGGGGTTAGGGTTTATAGGTTGACAGGGTTTATAGGATTTATAGGGTTTTCATAGGGTTTATCGGGTTTATAGGATTTATAGGGGTTTAGGGCAGGAAGAAACCCCAACCCTAAACCCTAAGCCCTAAACCCATCTGTCAGCAACTCTGAACCAGCTTCCCGGTGGCTCGCACTCGAAGCTGAGCCGGGGCCTGTCGGATGTGTTGTTTGTGCGGAGTAGGGTTTAGGGTTTTAGGGTTTTAGGGTTGTAGGGTTGTAGGGTTTTAGGGTTTTAGGGTTGTAGGGTTTTAGGGTTTTAGGGGTTTCGTGTTTTAGGGTTTTTGGGTTTTTGGGTTTTAGCGTTTTAGGGTTTTAGGTTTTAGGGGAGTTTAGACACCAGAGCCAACCGACTAGGACACAGGTAGTAGAACAAGAACACGGCGCACCCCAACAAAGGGAACCACAATCAGGCTTTTCTGGTGTGGGGTTTCACGTATACCCCTTCAAAACCTCCTTCTGTGCCCGAAACCCTAAACTTACCCTAAACCTGGTACTTGCCCTAAAACCCTAAATTTAGGGTTTAGGGTTTAGGGTTTAGGGTTTACGGTTAAACCCTAAACCGGCAACCCCAAAAGCCTCACAGGTGCAAGCTTTAGGGAACAAAGACCTCTAAATCCTAAAGCCGAAGATCTTAATTCTCAGCCCTAAAACCCTAAGACCCTTAAACCCGAAATCGCATGAACTCCCTACCTAAACCCCTACAACGCTCAAAGCGCCCAAAAGAAAAACGCAAAACAACGCCTAAAACCCTGCGTAAATTACTAAAGCCGTAAACCCTACACCCCAACCCCTCTAAACCCTAAACCCTAAACGCCTAAAACCCTAAACACCAACCCCTCTAAACCCTAAACCCTAAAGCCTAAACCTTAAACCCGAAACCCTAAGCCCTAAACCCTAAACCCTAACTCAACCCGTCCGTAAGGACCCGGAGCGGTGTTGCCCGGCGAACCTGAAGCATCCAAAAGACCAGCACCGGGGGCCACCAACGTTTCCTGGCCTGGGGCTCTTTAGGGTTTAGGGTTTAGAGTTTAGGGTTTTGGGTTTTGGGTTTCGGGTTTAGGGTGGATCGTAGGGCTCTAAGGGCTTTAAAGGATTTCAGGGCTTTGTGTGCTTTATGGGCGTAAAGGGCTCTAAGGCAAGGTTTAGGGTTTTTGGAGTTTCGGATTTAGGGATTTCAAGGCTTCAGGGCTCAGGTCTAAGTGGCTTTCCGGCCGTGGGGTTTGAGGGTTTTGGGGTATTTTTGAGGCGTTAGGGATTTTAGAGCTTGCGTGCGTTGGGGACGTCAGGGGCTAACCCCTAAAACTCCTAAACCCTAAACCCTAAACCCTAAACCCTAAACCGCGGTTGTTGAAAGCCTCGGGGCGGTGCCAAGTCCGAAATTTCAAAACCCCCAAAGCCCTGACAAAAAGGAAACTCAAAACCCCCAAAACGCTCAAAGCCCTAGAAACATAACCCCTAACCCTGTAGACCCTAAGCCCTATAGACCCTAAACCCTAAACCTCCAAAGCCCCCGAAGCCCGAAAGAGCCGTCACTTTAGGGTCTCTAGGGCTCGACAGGAGCTTCTGGATCTCCGACGATGGGTTCCTGAACCCTAAACGATCCTCAAAGGCCTGAAGCTTACGGGGCCTAATTACTAAGCAGGTTTAGGGTTTAGGGTTTAGGATAAATCCCTAAGGGTCCATGTACCTTATTATTATATACTTAGACCCAAAAGTCCTTATATAGGAAGTACTTTAAGGCCCAAGTATTCCATAAGTAGGTACATGGACCCTTAGGGAATACCTTGAAGCCCTACCAGAAGCCCACAGAGGCCAGACTTCCGCTTCCTTCACTGAATTCGCCAAGCTCTAACCACTTTTGGCGTAGATCCCCAAAGCGCCAAGCCTTAGGGTTTAGGGTTTAGGGTTTAGGGTTTAGGGTTTAGAAAACCCTAAACCCTAAACCCTAAACCCTAAAAAGCCTTAGGGCCTCAAGCCGAAGAGCACCCTGGACCCTAAATCCCCAGAGCCCTAAGCCCGAAACCCTGAACCCTGAATCCTAAACCCTAAGCCCTACACCAACCTTAGGCCCTGTTGCCCTAAACCCCGACGCCCCAAGAGCCCTGTAAGTGAGGTAGGGTTTAGGGATTAGGGATTAGGGATTTGGGTTTAGGGTTTAGGGTTTGGGGTTTGGGGTTTGGGGTTTAGGGTTTAGGGCAAGTGAGGAACACCATCAACGGCATGTGGTGCGCGGCGTGCGCAGCCGAGCTCCAGGGGCAGAGCCGAGGGCTCTTTGACAAGGCTCATCCCGAACAGCCCTTGCAGAGGCTTAGGGTTTAGGGTTTTGGGTTTTGGGTTTAGGGTTTAGGGTTTTGGGTTTAGGGTTTAGGGTTTAGGGTTTAGGGTTGAGGGTCCCATGATGCTGCTCATATCTCAGGTTCGGGTTTCGCAAGCGACAGGGGTTTAGGGACTCATTCGAGGCCTACACTAAACCCCTAACACCCCAAACCCCCGAAAGTCCTGTTGCCTACTGCCCTCAAGCCCAGATTGAAAACCCTAAGCCCTACACCCGAAACCCTTGTAGAGGTTCGGGAAGATGCCACCCTGATCGCCAGGATGCCATGGCGACGCAGCATACGTGCCCAGACTGGCCGAGGGTTTACATGTGTCGAGGGTTTAGGGTTTAGGGTTCAGGGCTTTAGGGTTTACACGTGTCTAGGGGGGGTTTAGGGTTGCCTTTGGGGTTTCTAGGGTTTAGGGTTATGTGTGTGGCTTAGGGTCTTATTTTGGGGTTTACAGGGGTTTAAGGGGTTTAGGGCTGCCTTTGGGGTTTTCTAGGGTTTAGGGTTATTTGCTTAGGGTTTGTCTTTGGGTTTCCCGGTTTTCTTTGGGGGCCCTAGAGTTTAGGGCTGCTCGCAGGTTATGGGCTAAGGCTTGCTTTGGGTTTCCAGGGTCATTTTGGCTTCGGTTATTTTCTGAAACCCTAAATAAGGGCGAAGGCTTCTTTAGGGGTGTTAGGTGAAACTCTTGGCAGTTTTCTCTTAAGTGGGTCTTTCTCCCCAAAGCCCTAGAAGACTTGGAATCCCCCTACACCCTAAACGCTGCCAACCCTACTAACCCTACTAACCTACAAACCCCAAGCCCTCTAAGCCAGCACACAAGCCCCCCCCAATCAAAACCCTAAACCCTGAAACCTTGAAACCCTAAACCCTAAACCCTAACAGCCTAAACCCTAAACCCTAAAACCCGAGGCTCCTCCACTCGAAGCTCTGGACGCGGCACTGGCCGGGAAGAGGACTTCTCTGGAGGATCGGAAACGCCACCCGGGCGAAACGTGCTCGGGGGGGGTGGCAGGGGCTGCTAGGGTTTAGGGTTTAGGGTTTAGGGTTTAGGCTTTAGGGTTTCGGGCTTAGGGTTTAGGGTCCCTAAAGCTGAGGGCCCGCCTTATAGTTGTTCCCCTTCAAAAAGGGACCATAAGGAGGAGAACTGACCAAATGGCCCTTTACCTGTCCTTGAACCCGAAACCCTAAACCCTAAACCCTAAACCCTAAACCCTAAACCCCAAAACCGAAACCCGAAACCCTAAGCCTAAACCCCAAACCCTAAAACGATATGGGCCCCTGGGTCGACCAGGCTTTGGAGGTTATATTACGGCAAGGGGCCCCCCCAAGTAAGGGTCCCTGCGCAGGGCCCCTGTAAAGGGGTTGGGGTTTAGGGGTTTAGGGTTTATTTGTTTTTAGGATTTGTAAAGGGTTTGGGGTTTAGGGGTTTAGGGTTTATTTGTTTTTTAGGATTTGTAAAGGGTTTGGGGTTTAGGGGTTTAGGGTTTATTTGTTTTTTAGGATTTGTAAAGGGTTTGGGGTTTAGGGGCTTAGGGTTTACTTGTTTTTTAGGATTTGTAAAGGGTTTGGGGTTTAGGGGTTTAGGTTTTATTTGTTTTTTAGGGTTTTAGGGCTTAGGGTTTTGGGGTTTAGGGTTCCGGGTTTAGGGTTCAGGATTTCGGGTTTAGTAAGCGAGCCCCAGGTGATGATTCCTCCTCCACCTCTGCAACCCCAGCCGGTGGTTTTGGAGGTGCTGGTGGACGAGCGCCTTTGGCCGAGCCGAAGCATCGCCCTAAGCCCCAAATACCCTAAATGCTTATAGCCCAAGTTCCGAACCCTCAGCGCCGAACCCTGTAATAAACCCTACAAAGCCTAAACCCTAAACCCTAAACCCTAAACCCAGCTATAAACCGTGAAGACACCCATGGCCTGGCTGAACGGTGGCGCTGAGCCCTACATCCTAAACCTGTCAGCTCTGAACCTTATAAACCCCTGGTTTAGGATTTAGGTTTTAGGGGCTTGGGGATTAGGGTTTAGGGTTTAGGGTTTGGGGTTTCGGATTTAGGGTTCAGGGTTTCGGGTTCTAAGGGACCCTGGACCAGGCCAAAGTTCATCTACAAAGCTCTGGCCGTGCACGACCTGGAAGTGAAACGGAAGTCGCCCCCAGAGGTGCCCTTTTCAGCCGGGTTTAGGGTTTAGGGTCCGGGGCTTAGGGTTTAGGGCTCAGAGTTTAGGGCTTTGGGGGTTCAGGGTTTAGGGTTTAGGGTTCGGCGTTCGGGTTTAGGGTTTAAGTGGAGGACTGGGTTTAGGGCTTCACAGGTTTGGGCTTCAAGGGTGTAAGGGCTTAAGGGTTGAGGGGGGTCAGGGGTTGTCAGCTGGAATAGGGATGTGCGACTTGACGCAGCGGTTTCAAGGCCCAGGGTCTTGAGGGTACAGAAGAAGAAATGCATCGAAGCTCCCACGCGGAATGTGTGAACATCACCCACCACCCCCATCCCCTCTCACATCTTCAATACGTCACAATGCACGAGAAAATGCCCGTGCCCTAAACCCTAAACCCTAAACCCTAAACTTTAAATCCTAAACCCTAAGTCTAAATCCTAAACCCTAAACCCTAAACCCTAAAGCCCTAAACCCTAAGCTAACGGGAGTCCCAGTACCTGGAAACTCTATTGTAATTCCTTCATAGGAGTTTCGTTACAGTTTCTTGTTGTTTTGAATCCTCTGTCGCATTCCGGGGTTGGGTCCCAAGGCTGAGGAAAGGGTCTTGCTTTTGAAGCAGCTTGGTAGCCCAGTGGTACCCTTTTTTTTCCCTTTTTTTGCTTCAAGGTGCCCTTATTATGATATGGTCACTGGGTTACCCAGGCAGGAAGTTTATGGTTGACTTTCTTGATCCACATGGATATTTAAGCTGTGTGATGCATTGTGCTCGTCAAGATGCTTGTGAGCATGCATGAGACTCTAATACAGTTTCGGCATAGCCCTAACCCCTAAACCCTAAAGCCTACAGCCTAAAGCCTGCAGCTTAAAGCCTAAAGCCCAAACCCTGTTTCTGCCCTCCATGACAAGATGTCGAGGAGAAGCATGTCTCCATCACATATGCTCTGTTAAAACGGCAGCAACTGTCTCCGAACATCGCGGCAAACATCCCTTTTGTAGTACTCATCCCAGAATACTGCCAGAACACTGTCGCGCCAGTGCGCTCGCAGAAGACCGTACCCTAAACCCTAAAGTCTAAACCCTAAACCCTAAACCCTAAACCATTTTTCTTTGTGTTTTTGGACCAGTATGGGTCAGAACCCAGGGTTCAGGGGTTATGGGGTATGTAAGCTCTACAGCCTGAACAGGAAACCTGCGAGAGCAACATTGTAGTCAAACACGTTGGCTTGCAACTTGTCTTGGTAGCCCAGTGATACCCTTTGCCCTGTTTTGGTGGGCATCATGTACATCCCCTTCCCATCAAAACCATTTTCAAGGTATCTTATGTCCCCCTATATAGACATTTTCAGGGATTCCATAGCGTACCTGCCTCATGCCCTCATTCCTTACTAAGAACCAGTAAGTGGTTGACCCCTAAACCCTAAAACCCTAAACCCTAAATCCCTAAAACCCTAAAGCCCTAAAACCCTAAAACCCTAGAACCCTAAACTTTAAACCCTAACCCCCTTGGGAGGATCCGGCCGTCATTTTGCAGCGGTCGCTTGCGGAACTGGACTGCCCTGCTCAGCGGGGCTGGTATGTGAACTCCCGGGCGCCTGGGAGGTGAAGGGGGTTTAGGGTTTAGGGTTTCGGGTTTAGGGTTTAGGGCTTCGCGCTTTGAGGCAGAAGGGCCCCCCAAATGTTGCCAAAACCCAGGGTACAGCCCGACGACAGGCCAACATCACGCCCCCCTACATCTTCAGCCCAGTGGTACTCTTTTCTGATCAAGGTTCCCTTATAAAGTCACCAACCCCGAAAAGGTGCCCACATTGTAGCATGCCAAGACATCCTACAAGCTCATATAAAACCCATAAGCCCTACAATGTCCCAATAGCTGAAATTAAGGCTTGTTAAGCCCATCACTGCTACCCATAGCTGCACTTAATAAGTCCTGTGGCCCTGGCTGCTCCCTACACCCTAGGCCCTCAGCCCTAAAGCCCTGAGCCTTAAAGCCCAAAACCAAAACCCCAAACCCTAGACCCTAAACCCGAAACCCGAATCCGAGGAAGGAGGTGAGATTCTCTGCCGATGCGGAGGGGGATCCCACACGCTCCTTATCTGCCACCTTGGGTACGGGGTGATTCGGGTTAGGATTCGGGTTCAAAGTTGCCCCCGTGCTCAGTTCCAGAGCTCTGGTTGTCAAGTTTAGGACGTGTGAAAGTTAGAGGTCAGGGTTTCGGGTTTGGGGTTTAGGGTTTAGGGTTTAGGGTTTAGGGTTTAGGGTTTAGGGACAGACCTCAAGCCCCATACCCTGTTTTGCCCTAGTCGAGCCCAACGCTTTGCCTTCCAGCAAGGCTGTCTTTCTATTCTTGGTTTAGGGTTTAGGGTTTAGGGTTTAGGGTTTAGGGTTTAGGGTTCAGGGTTCAGGGTTTGGGGTTTAGGGTTTGGGGTTTAGAGTTCAGGGTTTGGGGTTTAGGGTTCAGGGTTTTGGGTTTTGGGTTTAGCACTTCGGGGTTCAGGGTTGGGTCTGCCACTCGAAGAAAGCGGGTGCTTGTTGCTTCTTCCTTGGGTGGACCCCAAACCTTCCCCAACACTCTCCGCCAAGAACCCGAAAACCCTAAACCCTAAACCCTAAAACCTAAACCCTAAACCCTAAACCCTCACTTCCCAAATATCCTAAACCCTCAACCCTAAACCCTAAACCCTCAACCCTCAACCCTAAACCCTAAACCCTAAACCCTCAACCCTAAACCCTAAACCCTAAAGCCTAAACCCTAAAACCAACACATCCTCAACGCCTAATCCCTGAAGCCTCTACGCTACAGCAGACCTTTGGGAGGATCCAATAAGTAGATCCCCTTAAAGGTTCCTAAACAACGACCCAGACTAGTAGTATAGGGTTTAGGGTTTAGGGTTTAGGGTTTAGGGTTTAGGGTTTAGGGTTTAGGGGTACATTTTGGGGGGTTCGACTTTTTGGATCCTCACAAGGGGCCTCAGAGCAGACACCAGGCTCGCCACGGCCACGGTGGTGCAGCAGCTTGTGGGCCTTGGCTTCAACAAGCCGTCGTTCGAGGTGCGCCTTGGGGGGTTTAGGGGCTTAGGGTAGGGTTTAGGGTTTAGGGTTTAGGGTTCAGGGTTCAGGGTTCAGGGTTCAGGGTTTAGGGTTTAGGGTTTAGGGTTTAGGGTTTAGGGTTTAGGGTTTAGGGTTTAGGGTTTAGGGTTTAGGGTTTAGGGTTTAGGGTTTAGGGTTTAGGAGGCCCTTGGGCAACTCTACCCGGCCCCCAAACCCTCTAGAAGTCCTAAACCCTAAACCCCAAACCCTAAACCCTAAGCCCTGAGACCTAAACCCTAAACCCTAAACGCCGCGAAGCAATGATCCAGACCAAGGCTTCAGGGCTTTTTGAGCGTTGTAAGAAGCTTGGTGTGCTGAGCTGCTGGACTTCCGCGTGTTCGACTGTGTTTTTTTTTTTCGGGTTTGCTGGGGTTTGGGGTTTAGGGTTAGGGTTTAGATTTTGGGTTGCACCAGAAATAGCACCAGACATAGCACCAGAAGTAGCACCAGAAATAGCACCAGGAGTAGCACCAGGAATAGCACCAGGAATCCCAGTCAATTTTTGGCATTTGCCGGGTGCTTTTATTTGTGGGTCTGCTGGTGGTAACTGTTAGTGTGGACCGACCGAACCCAAGTTTAGGGTTTAGAGGTTTAGGGCCTCCTGTATGTGGATCTTCTCCGAAACATCTCCAGGTCCAGGAGTTGTTTTGGTGGAGGTTTCGGAATGCTGGAGCCCCGTGTCGAATGCGGTGCCAGTTGATGCAAGATGCTGCAAGCATTGTAATCCCCTCCGCCTAATATTGACCCCCGGCAACCCCACAATATGAACTACCCCCCCCCATCTAATTTAGCTATAATATAACTATAATGGAACTATAATATGACTATAGTATGACTACAATACAACTCTAGTCTATCTAGTTTTGATATAACATAGTTACAGTAGAACTAGTATATAGCTACAATATAGCCATAATGGGAGTACGTAACTAGGGGGGGGGGGTTAACATCAGGGGGAGGGGATTATCTAAGAAATATTCAACATGCCTCTAGGGCATACCCCTTAGAAGAAATTAAGGGGTATGGTAAAATCCGCCCTTAGACTCCCGAATATTCTCCTTTTATAAGTTAAGGGGGTATGGGCTTGGGGTATGGTGACTTATTCTTGGAATTAGTATCACGTGCCCATCACTGGCTCGCTGCGGGAGTCTTCCCACCTCCCGTCCGACGCATTGCGCCAGCGAGTACGCGAAAGCCGGTAGGGTTTAGGGTTTAGAGTTTAGGGATTTAGGGTTTAGGGTTTAGGGGTTTTAGGGATTCGGGTTTAGGGTTTCTTCACAAGCTCCCACAGCTACATGCTCTTCCACCCCCTGAATGCCCCCCTGAGAGTGCTTTGATGTAGCAGGCCTTCCTCGGCCACAAGAAGAGTGATTGGGACGGCCAAGACGTGAATTCCTTCCTGAAGGATTTCGCGCTCTTCATCTGGGTAAGTTCTCAAAGAAGTGTATGTTCCCTACCCAGCACTGTGGGGATTGAACTGAGTTGAAAGGTGTGAAGTGCTTTGGTTGACCTGGCGACTGACAACTGACATGCTTGCTTTTGGAAGACTACAGGATGAAAGCCCCAACACCCAAACAAAAGGCTTCGGGACTCCATTTTAAACTCTAAGACTCTAAGCCCTAAACCCTAACTCCTAAACCCAAAACCCTAAACCCCAAACCTCAACCCTAAACCCTAGGGGTTTTCGACGGTTCACCATCAAGACCTGGGGCAGGAGTTCATGAACACAGAGGGCCGAGAGACCCTGGAAAAGCGCCAGGCCACGTCAAGTTTCTGCGTGTCTTAGGCTCCTTGCCAGTGCCCTTGACAGCCTCCGAGAAAGGTCTCAAACCGGAAAAACCTAAACCCGAAACCCTAAACCCTAAACCCTCCCCACCCAGCCCGGTCAAGCATGCACCCCTCGCGTTGGGGGTGAGGGGGCCTTAGGGGGGCTTCGCCCAAGCGGGGTAGAAATGAAGGGAGGCCGTTGCTTAGGCTTTTTGGGTTTTGGTGTTTGGGTTTAGGGTTTGGGGTTTGGGGTTTGTGGTTTGTGGTTAGGGTTAGTGGTTAGGGCAGGCTTTGAAGCCTTGTTCGACCCCTTTTTGCAGAGTCAGGGGAGGGGCTTGCTCGCTGCGAGGCGAGTGATCATCCAAGCCTAGACCTAAATCCGTACTCCTTGCAACTCTAAAGCCATGTCTGAACATCCTACCTAAACCTTTACCGCCCGTTCTTTTTGCAACCCTAAGCCCTAAACCCTAACCCGAAACCCTAAACCTCAACCCCTAAACCCTCAGCCCTGATTCCCGAAAGACCAGCCCGAATCCCGCAACTCCCCGCAAACACCCCCAAACTGCCCAAAAATATTATTAAGACCTACATGTTTTTTGAGTTCAGGGTTCAGGGTTGAGGGTTAAGGCGGGGTAGGGGTTTAGGGTTCAGGGTTCAGGGTTCAGGGTTTAGGGTTCAGGGTTCAGGGTTCAGGGTTCACGGTTCAGGGTTCAGGGTTCAGGGTTCAGGGTTTAGGGTTTAGGGTTTAGGATTTAGGTTTTAGCGCTCAGGGCTTAGGAGTTAGGGAAGGGGTGTAGTTCCCCAAGATGCCCCCCCTAAAATGGCCCCTCGGTGCACGCAGGAAGAGTCAAAACGGAAGCAGGTGGTCGAGGCCGGACAGTCTTACTTGGTTTAGGGTTTTGGGGTTTTGAGGGTTTTGGGTTTAGGGTTTAGGGCATTGGCTTTTTAGGCTTTAGGCTTTAGGCTTTAGGCTTCAGGCTTCAGGGTTTAGGGTTTAGGGTTTAGCGTTTTGGGTTTAGCTCTTGGGAATTATGTTTTTTATATCATGTTACTGGTCGCTTTTGTGTTTTATAGAACTTGCTTCTATAGAACACAAAGGGAACAGTAAACATGTTGTTGTCATTAAGGTTCTGAGGGGAGATTAGTTTTGGGTTTAGGCAACCCTACACTAGCACCCTACCCGAAGCCCTAAACCCAGGTCGAGCCCCCAAACCCTAAACCCTAAACCCAGGTCGACCCGCAAATCCTAAACCCAGGACGAGCCCCTAAACCCTAGCCCCTAAACCCTAAACCCAGGTCGAGACCCTGCACCCTAGACCCAGGTCTAAACCCAGGAGGAGCCCCCAAACCCGAAACCCAGGTCGGACTCCTAAACCCTAAACCCAGGTCGAGCCCCTAAATCCGAAATCCTGAAACCCCAAACCCTAAACCCTAAACCCTATTTCTGGCCATAAGAAGGTTTGGCAGATGGCTTGAGAAAGACAAACCTAAGCCCCAAACCCTGTCAATGGAAACCCTAAGCCGAAAACTCCCAAACGCGAAGGGTGTAGGTGTTTGGACGGCTCTCGGAGGGGATTTGAGCTTAGGGTTTGGGGTCTATAGGGTTTAGGGCTTAGGGTTTTAGCGTTTAGGGTTTAGGTTTTAAGGTTTAGCTTTGCCTGACAAGTCACTGCGATTGCGGGCGCAGGGTTTAGGGTTTAGGGTTTAGGGTTTGGGGTCTAGGGTTTAGGGTATTTGCACATCCCTGGAGCGGGTGTCTACACCAAGCTCTGCGACCTCCCGTCCTCGCCCAGCCGCATATTTGAAGGTTATCCACGGTACGTCATGACCGCCACGCTCTTGCCTGCAGAGCACAGCAACCTACCCGCGCTGGGTCTGTTGCAGTCCTCCTAACCCCAAACCCCAAACCCCAAGCCCTAAACCCTGAACCCTGAACCCTAAACCCTAAACCCTAATGCTGGTACTTCGAGCCGGGGGCATGAGCGTGCACTACCATAGTGGTGGCACGTCACGTGAAGCGGCAGGGTGAAATGTAAACCCTAAACCCTAAACCCTAAACCCTAAACCCTAAACCCTAAACCCTAAACCCTAAACCCTAAACGTGAACTCGTGCCTTTCTGGCAAGCGCAGCACCACTGCTACGACTGCCCTAAGGCTTCATATGCCCTAATCAATAAAACCTAAAAACTAAACCCAACGGTTTAGGGTTTAGGGTTTAGGGTTTAATTAGTCTTTAGGGTTTAGGGTTTAGGGTTTAGGGTTTAGGGTTTAGGGTTTAGGGTTTAGGGCTACACCTTGGGATTTTGCCCCCTATACTGACAGTCCTTAATAGGGATTCTAGTACCCCCTATTTTCATCCCTAGTAAGGACTGTTAGTATAAGAACATCCCAACCCTACACCCTAACCCCTAAACCCTAAACAGGTTTTGGGGTTTGAGGTTGATCCCCCTGAGCTTTCTTGATACAAGGGTTCCGCATGTAAGGGCCCATATTCAGGGACCGTGCAACCACCTCAAGAGTTGAGGGTCTAGGATACTCCTAACCCTATAAACTTTAAACCCTAAACCCTAAACCCCAAACCCAAAACCCTAAACCCCAAACCCTAAACCCTAAACCTCAAACCCTAAACCCTAAACCTAAGTGGAAGAAACGCCGAGAGCCTGGGAGGAGGCGGCCTTCATGCAGCTCCTGTCTGTGAACAGCGAGCTCCTAGACTCGTTGAAAGCCGTGCTAGGATGGTTGTATATGTATATGCATATGCATATGTATATGTATGTGTATGTGTATGTGTATGTGTATGTGTGTGTATGTGTATGTGTATGTGTATGTGTATATATATGTGCAAGTAAATATGCATACACACGTATTTGCATATATGCACATATATATATATATATGTATGTTGATATGAGTGCATATATACATATATGTGTAGGTATGTATGGTTTAGGGTTTAGTAGGAGCTCGCAACGCAGACTTTGATCCCTATACAGACTACCCGTGATCCTTCACGAAGTGCGACTAAGGTCTCTCCCCCCTCCCTCTGGCCCAACACCTGGCACGAGACAACCCTAAACCCTAAACCCTAAACCCTAAACCCTAAACCCTAAACCCTAAACCCTTTCTCCGTTCTAAGGCTCAAGCAGGAGCAGGAGACAGTTCTCAAAGGCTCGGCCCGGTTGCCAACAGCCATGGAGCTTAGGAAGGAGACACGCAAACCCTAAACCCTAAACCCTAAACCCTAAACCCTAAACCCTAAACCCTAAACCCTAAACCCTAAACCCTAAACCCTAAGTTAAGACTCGTACCCCTCTGGTTGTACCCCTATAAAGGTTCCCCTAAGATGTCCCTTATGCTACATGAAGGGTCCAGGGTACAACCCCTAAGGCCCCGAAGCCCGAAGGCGGATGTTCAGATTGTAGAAAAAACATCCATATAAGGACGCAACCGATACGTCTTGCGGATCACATATACCCTCTGCTACACTGTTAGCAGACTATAGCCTCTGTGTTGAAGATTTAGGGTTTAGCAATTTAGGATGTAGGGCTTAGGGAAGTTAAGTTTAGGGTTGAAGATTCAGGGTTCAGGGTTGAAGATTTTGGCTTCTCCGGGGTTTAGCGCCTGAGGGTCTTCGGGTAGACTGTTTAAGCATGTGACACCCTGACTACGAGGCCCCAAAACTCCATAAGAGTAACAATCGTATGTAACAAATATATATATATATATATATATATATATGTGTATATATATATAATATAGCAACACAATAATGAGTTTGAAATTTCAAATTTCAACTCTTTTTGGGGAGTACTGAATCCAACCTACACCCTTGGCCTAAGGCTTCCCCCCCCCACAGGGCCTTAGAGATCTAAGGATGAGTACATGGTCTTTTAGGGGTGTAGGGTTTAGGGTTTAGGGTTTAGGGTTTGGGGTTTGGGGTTTAGGGTTTAGGGTTTGGGGTTTCTGGTACAGAGCATGAGGGGTATATAAGAGAGGGCCCCGAAAAAGGGGCGGCCCCCCTGTACGTACCCTAAGCCGTGGCAAGGCTACCGGATGGACTTCGAGCAGGGCGCAAAACTGGCTCTCCGCGCCTTTATTGACTACTGCATTCAGATTGTGAAGTCCGTGCCGTACCATGGAGTATCTCGAGCCGGATAAGGGAAATAAAGGGTTTAGGGTTTAGGGTTTGGGGGCTTTAGGGCTTGGGGTTTGGGGT
Organism: Symbiodinium natans; assembly: GCA_905221605.1. Taxonomy (NCBI): domain Eukaryota; class Dinophyceae; order Suessiales; family Symbiodiniaceae; genus Symbiodinium; species Symbiodinium natans. The sequence goes on along the minus strand of CAJNDS010000449.1, from coordinate 16,096 downwards.
TTTGTGGTGTTTCAGGTCTTGGGGGCTTGTGATACTTGCGGCTGTGAGCTGCATGGGGGCCGGCGCGTACGGTTCCATTCCACCACAAGAGCTGGACACCTGATTGGACTAGACTGCACTCCACCCTTCGAGGAGTGGGGCTCCGTACACTCCTCTCATTGTTGAACCCCGGTAGGCCTGTGGGACACTTTGTAGTTCCATTTTGGGGGTTTAAGGGGATCATGTTGAGGAATGTCTTTTCAAAGGCTTTTAAAGGCCATCCTAGCCCTTCACCGCACCCCTAAACCCTAAACCCTAAACCCTAAACCCTAAACCCTAAACCCTAAACCCTAAACCCTAACCCCCCACCCATTTCGGAAACCACCAGGTAGACCTCCGACCCTTGCAGCAAGCAGATGCAACGCCAGCAGCGGCGTTGGAGGCCGTGCGCGACGCCTCGCGCGCCAATGACCAGCGCCGTGATGCCTGGGATAAGTGGCACCCTGGCATCTCTAAACCCTAAACCCTAAGCCCTAAACCCTAAACCCTAAACCCCAAACCCCAGCAACTCCTAAAGCCGAAGCTTGCACATCCAGGCAGAAGTCCGTCGACTGCTGGAGCGACGTGCCGGAGGCCTTCGAGACTCGCAGGGTTAGGGTTTAGGGTTTAGGGTTTAGGGTATAGGGTTTAGGGGTTAGGGTTCAGGGTTCAGGGTTCGGGGTTCGAAAGGGTTTATGGAGTTTTCACGGTCTATTATAGGGTTTATGTGGTTTGGGGTTTGGGGCTTAGGGTGTTGCCGCTGTTGCCTCTTAGGGTTGTATGTCTTGCTCCAGGTAAGCCCTTAAACGCCCAACAAGCCTCAACCCTGAAGACCATGCGCCCCGAACCCCCAAAAAAGCGTGCACTGTGAGACCCTAAGCTTCACGAAGCCCTTAGCCGCTCAATCCCGAAAGCTGCCGAACACTTCCCGCAGCCCGAACTCAACGTAGTTCCGAGTAGGTAGAAAGTACCCTGAAGTAAGGCTATAACTATAGTTCTCGTACTTATAACCCTACTTGCATCTACCCATGAGCCTCCAAGTAATCCCTACACCAGTTACAAGGCAAAGGACTCCTCAACAAAACCCTTAAGCCTAAACCCTAAACCCGAAACCCTAAGAAACCCTAAACCCTGGACGTGGCTCTAAAGTCCCTAAACCCCTTAACACGAAACTCCCTAAAGATCCCAGGGATCCTTGTAAGCGGGCCTAAACCCCAAACCCTAAACCCTGAACCCGAAACCCTAAACCCCCCACACCCTAAACCCTAAACCTTATACCCCTAAACCCCTAAACCCCTAAACCCCTAAACCCTAAACCCTAAACCCTAAACCCTAAACCCTAAACCAGGCCTTTGAGTCGCGAAGAGACCTGGCCGAAGCCAGCTTCGACAAGCGCGCGGGCGAGTCTCGAGCTGAAGACCTCCGCAGGATCGCCGAGGAGGTTGGGTTTAGGGTTTAGGGTTTAGGGTTTAGGGTTTAGGGTTTAGGGTTTAGGGTTTAGGGTTTAGGGTTTAGGGTTTAGGGTTTAGGGTTTAGGGTTTAGGGTTTAGGGTTTAGGGTTTCAGGTTTAGGGTTTAGGCTATAGGGTTTAGGGTTCAGGGTTTAAGGTTTATTCATAAAAGTTGTATAGTGTTTGGGCCCCAAGAAGTCTTGAACAAAACGTTTTGAGCGAAAGCTTTGAACGAAACGTGTTGAACGAAACTTTTGAATGACATGTTTTATTTTCATCCTTTCAACAAAGTTGAGTAGGGTTTAGGGTTTAGGGTTTAGGGTTCAGGGTTCAGGGTTCAGGGTTTAGGGTTTAGGGTTTAGGGTTTAGGGTTTAGGGTTTAGGGTTTAGGGTTACCTGCAGACTCCATCGTAGTTCCTCTTCCTTACGAGGGCTCCTCATGATGGAAGCGACCTCAAGCCCAAAAGAAATAAGCTTATTTAGGGTTTAGGGTTTAGGGTTCAAGGTTCAGGGTTCAGGGTTCAGGGTTTAGGGTTTAGGGTTTATATAGGGTTTAGGGACCTCTCAGGTAAGTCCCTAAAACCTCAAACCCTCAGAATACAGCGCAGTAAAGCCCGTGGCCTGTGGAGGTCTAGATTCAGGTGTTCATTTTAGTAGGGACTGAGGGACTCGGGTACCTTTCTCTCCCCCCTAAACCCTAAACCCTAAACCCTAAGCCCTAAGCCCTAAGCCCTAAGCCCTTTTTTAAGGGATTCTGAGAAGGTCAAGGCAAAGATCGCCGCGTGCGGTCCAGATGGAGAGGCATGCAGCTCGGCCCAAAATCCTGAGTTTTGCATCCGGCAGTTCCGGTAATGTACCAGGTAGGCCGTTGGGACGAATTTATATGTTTTCGCTTAATGGGTTGAAGAGGATCATATTCAGGAATGTTTTTCAGAGGCTCTTGCGGCCCATCCTAGTGTAGGGGCCCACGAAATTCGAATGGGCAATGAGGGTACTATAACTTGCAGGAATCATCAGGGGAGAGCATGTTTTACAGGCCCCCTGTGCCAGAACCAAGATCACAACACCCCCCCCCCCCTCCATCGTAGACGCGAAAGCCCTAAATCCTCAACCCTATACCCTAAACCTGTTCTCTTCTCTGGGAAACTCACCATAAACCTCCTCTCAACCTGAAAAGCCAAGGTGAGGAGCAACTGACCCGAATCCACGACGACTGGGCCCGGGCCGTGGAGGAGTATGAGCAAATGGCCGAGGCTCTTCATCTGGTCTGAGACGGTTCTCCGAGTCATGTTCCCAAAAGTGGATGGTGGTATGCGCGTTGGGTTCCGATTTGGGGTTTAGGGTAACCCTTACCCCTCAGACCATGTTTTGGTGGGCGCGCCACGTGGGGAGGGGGGGGGGTGGGAGAGGGCGAAAAACAACGCCCTCTACAGCACGCGCGCAGGGCATGTTAAACGTTTCGTGCCTTTTGCGAACATGCCCAAAGCACTGGAATTCACAGCTCTGTTGGCCTCTTTCTACAACATGCGGGGCAATGATGTTTAACGTTTCGGGGGCAAGACGCGCAGTCACAAGGGGGTCTTGGGTGTAAGGTTGAAGGTTTAAGGGGTTCAGGGAAATCATCAACATACCAACCCTCAGGGTTCGGGGGTGTAGGGCGGGGTGAGGGTTGAGGGTTTAGGCGTTTCAGGTTGAAGGTTTAGGGGTTCAGGATAATCATCAACGACTCAAACCTCAAGTAATATTGTGGGTTGCCGGCCCTCGTGAAATGTGGTTAACACCTCGGGGGAAACATACTCAGAAGCCATGTTTTGGAAGCCCTCACACGAATTCGGGGTTTGGGTTTAGGGTTTAGGGTTTAGGGTTTAGGGTTTAGGGTTTAGGGTTTAGGGTTTAGGGTTTAGGGTTTAGAGTTTAGGCTCACAAACAACACATCTGAACATGTACAAATGCGCGACAACTCGGGTTTTGGCCATGTCGCTTTGCAAAACCCTACCGACATCTCGATTTTGCCGCAATTCGACGCGATGTCCCGATCCCCAACCTAAACCCGAAGCCCTAAGCTCTAAACCCCAAACTCTAAACCTCCCACCCCCCACCCCGCCCTACTCACCACCCATTCCCACCATTTGCCCATAAAAGATAGTAGTCCCTGTATTGCCATGAACCCGAAAAACTAAGCCCTAAACCCTGCTAAAAAAAAACTAAACCCCAAACCCTAGGCCTTTAAAAGGAGGTTCTTAGTTGTTTGTTTTTGGGTGGTTCTTAAGCAAAAGTAGTTCTCGGGTGGACAGTACCGGGATCCCCTATGCTCACGGGATACTAGAGGCGTTTGTGTGGTGACCCTAGGGTTTGGGGTATGTAGGGTTGAGGGTGTAATTTAGGGTTTGGGTTTTTTGGGGTTAAGGGACGCCTCAACCCTGACACCCGTAAACCTCTATGCAGTCAAACCGACACCCTCAAGCGACGGAGGCTCCTTCCAAAGAGCAGCAGCTGGATCAAGCCAAGAGGGAGCTCCAGAAGGTCCTGTCCGGCAAGAGCATCGTGGACCCGCCCGTGTTCAGTTTCGGGATACGGGTTGGGTACAACCCCCCCCCCCCCCCGCCCCCAAACCATTCTTCTAGTTATTCAGGCCCTATATAAGGCTTTAGGAACTGTTTGGGGGGGATTGAGGGATGAAGGGTTTTTTAGGCTTGGGGGATTTCTTATTCCCAATGTGTGTGCTTCATTGGTATCTTGGGATGTTCCCCCTCTTTCAAACAGTCCTTAATAGGGATTCTAGTACCCCCCCCCCCCTTATAATCCCCATGAAGGACTGTTAGTATAAGTACTACATCAGGGTTACTTCTAACCCCAGTTATGAGGGGACTTAGGCGGCTTATAAGTACGGTTCTAGTTATATGGGGTTAGAAGTGCCCCCTGAACCCTAAACCCTAAACCCTAAACCCTAAACCCTAAACCCTAAACCCTAAACCCTAAACCCTAAACCCTAAACCCTAAACCTAAACCCTAAACCCTAAACCCTAAACCCTAAACCCTAACCCTAAACCCTAAACCCCAACTGGGCCTTTTCAGTGCCCTTTCAGAAGCCGAGGTCTTCAACGACTGCCCCTGGACGGACCGCGAGTCCGCGAGCTCCATCGAGAAGAAGATGCAGCGATCTTGGGACGCGTCGGAGGTGGACGACAACCGTGCCCTGATTCAGGAGACTCGGAGCCCTAGCCCTAAACCCGAAACCCGAAACCCTAAACCCTAAACCCTAAACCTAGGGTTTGGCAGGGCTTGGTTCTGGGTTTAGGGTTTAGCGGGGGAAGATAGGGTCTCAAGTGCGCGGGTTCCCCTGATGCCTGTTTAGGGTTTAGAGTTCAGGGTTTTCGGGTTTAGGGTTTTCGGGTTTCGGGTTTCGGGTTTAGGGTTTAGGGTTTAGGGTTTAGGGTTTAGGGTTTAGGGGGGGAAGATAGATCCCCTGAACCCTCTGATTCGGAATAACGGCTTCCGGCCCAGTTAGGGTTTAGGGCTCAGGGTGCAGCGGTCGGGATTGGAAAGCAGCCCTTTCAAAACCCTACGTATAGGCCCAACCCCAAACCGACTGCAAAGCCCATACGCCCAAAAAAGGTCCATTGGCCCTATAGACCCGGTAGGCCCTATAGACCCGGTAGGCCCTAAACCCTAAACCCTAAACCCTAAACCCCAAACCCTAAATCCCCTTTTCCAGCCCAGTTCTTCCTGGCGTCAGGAGATCGCCAGCATCCTGAAGAGGAATCCCAGCCTCACCCTGTGCGTCCGGGGCACCTCGGATGGCGCCGGCCAGAATCTTACTTAGCCAAGAGTTTAACTTTTTTGGGTTTAGGAGTTTAGGGGGTAGGGTTTAGGGTCTAGGTTTATTTAGGGCTTAGGGTTTTGGATTTTTGTCTACATAAAACCCAAGAGGATATTACCTAGTTTTAATAGGGTTCTGAGGGAGTATGGTCGTACTTAGCCAAGAGTTTGTTTTTTTGGGTTTAGGGGTTTAGGGGTTAGGGTTTTCGAGTATTGAGTCGGAATAGTAAAGTTTACATTGTTTTTAAAAGGTTCGTTTGCTTTTTTTTCCCTTGTTCATTGGAGACGTAAGGAATGATCAAGTTACCCAGTCTGCATTCTCAAAGGACCTGCGCCCGGGAGTCGAAAGAAGCCTCGGAGAAGCTAAATGGTCTAGGGGTCCCTGAGGTCTAGCGGGGGGGGGTTTGGGGGGTTTTGGGGGGAAGGGTTTAGGGTTTCGGGTTTCGGGTTTAGGGTTTGCCAGCGACCTTGTGAACCGATGCCCAAAGCCGTTTCGAAAGGACTTCGGGGCCGACTTTCCGGCGGAGGCCATGGACAAGGCGTTGCCCTACGCCCAGGGGTGCGCGCTGACGGTCCAGCGAATGCTGCTTTGTGGTGCTTTACTGTAACTTTACGTCTTTAGCCTTTTTGGGTTTATTGGGTTCCTTAATAAGGCAGCTAAAAGTTTAGTTTTTTGCTACCCTCCTAAGTGCAGCCAAGGCTGGTTCAAGAAGGGATTCCCCTGAGTCGAATGTCACGGGAGCTTTCAGAAGGGAACGCAAGGTCTGTGCATTTCTCAGTGGGGTGAACCTACTACTCTTTGCACAAGGCCCCTGCCCAACAAATGTAACATGATAATCCCTATGTTGCCCTTATACGGATGAAGAGTTGTTTTTCTTCTTTGGGAGGGCCTTTACTCTAAACCCTAAACCCTAAACCCTAAACCCTAAACCCTAAACCCTAAACCCTAAACCCTAAACCCTAAACCCTAAACCCTAAACCCTAAACCCTGAACCCTGAACCCTGAACCCTGAACCCTGAACCCTGAACCCTGAACCCTGAACCCTGAACCCTGAACCCTAGTCCTGGGAACTCGATAAGCTAGCTTCAGGGTAGAACCGTTCCCTTCGGACTCCCGTGACCTGGTAGCCCAGTGGTACCCTTTTTACCAAGTGCAATGTTATGTAATACTCTGTACATACTGAGACTGTGGGCGCCCAAGTCTTTAGTCCGGTCATTTTCTCCCTCTGGGCCTGGACTCGACATGTGTCCTAGGCCGCTTCTGCTGACGCAACCCGAGACCACCACAATAGGGCTAAGGGTTTAGGGTTTAGGGTTTAGGGTTAGGGTTTAGGGTTTAGGGCTTAGGGTTTAAAGTTTAGGGTTTGGGACGAATTTCCTGAACCTCAAAAGCCCTCTAGTCTAGCCGTTGCGTTCCGGTTTTGGGTCTCAGGGGTCTCATTCAGCCCTGCAAGCCCTGTCGCAAGGTTTAGGGCGGGGGGGAGTGCCCTAAACCTTAAACCTCCTAAGCCTCCTGAACCCTAAACCCTAGACCTTAAGCCCTAAATCCTAATACCTTAAGCCCCCTTAGCCTCTGAACCCTAAATACAGTCAGCAGGAGCAAGTTTGTGTGAGTGTAGCTGGCTTCCGGGGTCGGCAGAGAGGTGACAAGATCAGCTGCAGGTGAGTTCTCTACCTTAAGGATTTAGGGTTTAGATGTAGGGTTTAGAGTTTCGGGTTCAGGGTTGAGGGTTTAAGGGCCTGAAAACTTACTGTTACGTAGGAGACGTGCTCACAAGGCCCCAAAATGGCCCGCTAGACTTCTCGGGCAGCCAACGAGGAGTACGTTTTGGGCTCTTACCAAGTTTATGGGTCATCAGACTGAAGCTCTATATAGGAATCCCGCTCCCTGTGCGTCTTCCGAATCCTCCAACTGAAGCTCAGTAATCATATTCAGGAGCACACCCTATGGCCACTTCTCGAAAATCTGGTCCCTTTTCCTGGTAGCCCAGTGGGTTCAAGATTCCCTTATAGAATAGCCAACCCAAAAAAGGGTGCCCTTATTAAAATGTGGTTACTGGGCTACCAAGTTTTTTGACGGGTCCGTATTCTAAGGCGGCCCTTATCATCCCGGGTACCCAAAAAGGACCCATAATCTTAGTGAATTGCCCACAACATGCATGTTGTGAGCCAGTTAAGCTCCCCCACCCTGAACCCTAAACCCCTAAACCCTAAACCCTAAACCCGAAACCCGAAACCCTAAACCCTAAACCCTAAACCCCAGAGCAGCCCAAGATCTCTAGACAAAAGCAGCCGTGGCCCCCCTCCGCTGCTCTGCCGTCCCCTGGGTTTAGGGTTTAGGGCTTAGGGGCTCTTGTTTTGGCCTGAAAACATGTGGACCAGAGAAGCACAAAAACCCTAAAACCTGAGCCGCCTGGAACATCAAACAGGCACCCAAGCCCCCAAAAGCCCCCCCAGACCAGAGCCCCTAAACCCTATTCGCGCAGCTGCGCGAAAATGTGCTTTGGGCTACTTGTCCTTAGGAGGAGTATGCCAGAGAGGGGATGGGCTGTCCGAGTCCCGTACAGGAGTGCATACACACAGCGTAGTCTTTAGAATTTATAGGGGTTAGGGACACACTGTACATGTGTGCAAACATGTAATTAGACTACACACATCTACATTCTAACTTTCCACACTGAGCTACTATTTGCTTGAGAACCCCCCCAAAAGCAAACAAATCCTCTTCTTCATAAGTGTAACCTAGGCATTTCTTTATCTTTAGTTTTGTTGGGTTCGTAAGCAAAAAGTAGTTAATTACGCATGTATATATATATATACACATACACATACACATACATATACATATACATATACATATACATATACATATACATATACATATACATATACATATACATATACATACATATATATATATATATACATATGTGTGTTTGTGTGTTCGCGAGCTTAGGGGTGTTTAGGGCTTAGGGGTGTTTAGGGCTTAGGTGTGTTTAGGGCTTAGGAGTGTGCGTGTGTGTACTTCTGGCCTGTGGCTTGCCATGACAGTGGTCCAGCTTCTGGCAACCCTGAAGGCTGACAGGTCCAGAGTCTAGAGTCGATGTTAGGGATTTAAGGTTTAGGGTTTAGGGTTTAGGGTCTAGGGTTTAGGGTTTAGGGTTTAAGGTTTAGAGTTTAGGGCTTAGGGCTTGGGGCAAGTTTACAACATCGCTAGTGTGGCGCTCGTTAGGAAGCTAGCTCAACAGATTCGGGGGTTTGGGGTCAGGGCTCCCCAAAAACCTAAAACCCCGATTTGTTTGTGGGGAAGGGGGAAGCTGAGAACCCATCAAAAGGGTGTATCGCGGAGACCTCGAGGGCCGAATATATGTACTGCGCCGGATACCCGAAGTCCGAACATGTACTCTGCCGGGACTCATTCAGCTACTGCGGGAGCCTAAACTATTCTCAGCAGGATCCTCCTGCAAGCCCTAAGATGAATCAGTACCCAAAAGAATTCCCAAACAATTCCCAAATATCCCTTCTTTCTTCTAATCCCTACTTACGGACTGTTGGTACAAGGGGTAACATCCTGAACCCTTGTTCAGGCTCCTGTTTGTTCAGCATTCGAACGCCAGCCGGCGTGACCTTTTCCCCCTTGTCAGCCAAGCTGCAACATGGAAAAGCGGTTTCGCCAGCTGGCGGTTTAAGTGTACACCGATGATCTTGGGGACCACCATGAGACCTTAAAATTGGGGGTCAGATACCCAATGCTACTTTAATTCCTATTAAGGTGTATGAGCCATAAACCCTTTTTTGGGGCTCTCATTTCCCAAGGTGAAGTTGCCCCTAATGGGGAGGTGTCTCATGCCAAATGCTCCGCGAGAACAGACGCTTGCAAGAACAAACAGCTCTCAAGATTGACTTCAGCCTAAACCCTAAATCCTAATGCAAGAGCTCAGAGATTCTGCTTTCCGAAGCCTGCGGCACTTGTGTTTTACAGCTTCGGGACTTCGGAAGTTAGGATTCTAGGGTTTGCAGTTTTCAGGTTCCAGGATCCTAGTATGTGAGTTTTTGGGTTGTAGCGCTTAGGGTGCTAGGGTTTCATCACCGGTTTATGGATTGGGTTAGGTCTCAGGAAGGGTTTGAGGGTTTGGTGGTTGAGGACTTACGGCTCTGGGTTTGTTGGGTTGTGTGTCAGCACGTGGAGGTTGATGGCTACTTTTAACCCCCAATTGTGAGTCTAACGTATGGCCTACTTAGGGGACTTCGAGGACTTAGGGGACTTAAAGGTCATAAGTGCCCTGAACCTCCAGGCAGGGTTGCAGTCTTGGCCAGGTGCCCGCAGATCAGGCCGTGATGATCCCACACGTAGCGTGCGCCAAGCAGATAGCGATTTGAGGCTAAAACCCGAGACCTTCCTAAACCCTAAACCCTAAACACCCTAAACCCTAAACCCTAAACCCCCCCAAAAAAAAAACGCAAGGGCTTAAGAGTTTCAGAGGATCCCACCGCTCCTACAGCCATGTCCCGTCCGAAGACAATCCCGTGCTTGGCACTGCATTGCTTTGCAATAATCGTGTTCTTGTGGTTCGGTTCCCTAAGCCCTAAACCCTAAACCCTAAACCCTAAACCCTAAACCCTAAACCCTAAACCCCCTCCCCGTTTGGGCTCAGGGGGCTTGCAGGGCTCCATGGGCTCAATGTCACATATCCCAGCAACCCTTGCAAGCCCTCCGATGCCCCTCAATAGCCCGACCCTGCCCTGTAAACCCTAGGGTTTAGGTCTAGGGAACCCTAAACCCTAAACCCTAAACCCTAAACCCTAAACCCTAAACCCTAAACCCTAAACCCTAAACCCTAAACCCTAAACCCCCGCCCCCAGCCCGAACGCCGGTCTTCTGGGGTAGGGGCCTTCTTGGATGGGCCAAAATTCCCACCTAAGCAACCCTGGAAGCGGCCCTTCTTTGGGAAAGGGTTGAGGGTTGAGGGTTGAGGGTTGAGGGTTTAGGGTTTAGGGTTTAGGGTTTAGGGGTTGTCTGGATAAGAACATCAGTCCTCTGGGATGCGCAGGGCTTTACCGGCTCACCGGCTTGTGAATCTCGGCCCCTTTAGAGTCCAAACCCCCTGGTTTCTCCGCATATTCCCGCTGCGGAACCCCTAAACCCTAAACCCTAAACCCTAAACCCTAAACCCTAAACCCTAGGGTCCCCGCCTTTCGGAGCCTCAAAAGGAAAGTGGTTAGTTTTGATCCGCTTTGTCCAGGTACAAGACGGCCCGTGGCTCAATGTGGGGGTTTACGGTTTAGGGTGTCGGGGTTTAGGGTTTAGGGCTTCGGGCATAGGGCATAGGGTTTACGAAAATAGGGGACCCCCACAATATAGACCCCCCAAAAGTAGGATCCCCTTAAAATATGGCCCCAAAGAAGGTTCGGAAACCACCATGTGGCACACCGGACAACACCGGACATGATTGGTTTTATGGTTCAGGCTTGGTGTCGTTTTGTTTCGGGTTGCAAGGGTTGATCTTTTAGGGTTCAGGGTTTCGGGTTTAGGGTTTAGGGCAATGTGCTGCCCCAAGATTCACACCAGCATGCCCCCTGAGTTTTTAACCCTAAACCCTAAACCCTAAACCCTAGACCCTAAACCCTTTTTGGTGATATGTATACAGACAGCTTTTTTTGGCGATGGCGTGGCGTGTCAACGCGTGTCAAGTTGTGTGGCTGTGGGATGGGAACCACCAGCTTCCATGTAGCGATGGAAGTAAACCGTAACCCTAAACCGAACCCTAAACCCTAAACCCTAAACCCTAAACCCTAAACTTTTTTTGGCGGCCCTAGAGCCTAAACTCGCGTGCAGGTGAAGGAGCACACGCACACACCTTGCATAATCCAAAAGGTAAGAACATCTAAGCCCAAACCCCAAACCCCAAAGCCCAGACACCATCCTTTCAACCCCAAAGCCCTAAAACCCCAAACGCTTCAAAACCCTGAACCCTACACCGGACCCTAAACCCTAAACCTGAAACCCTAAACCCTAAACCCTAAACCTTTTTTGGTGGCCCTAGCGTAAAGCCCATGAGAGTCCACCCTTTTGCGGGGGGTTTGAGGACAGACCAGAAACAAAGAGGTCGTTTACTCCTGTGATAAAAAGACTAGCCTTAGGAGGAATTACCGATGCTGCTGGAACAGCCTTGTTTTCACGTCATTATGTCATGGTCTTGTTAGACAAAACCCTAAACCCCAAACCCCATCAAACCCTCAACCCCGAAACTCCAAACATCCTTGAACCCGCGAGAGTTCTCTTGGAAGCAGTCAAGGCAGGAACCCTAACGACAATCCAAAAAACATGTTATCTCTTATCCTTTCAAACAGCCCCCCTAAGCCCTAGACCCGAAACAGACTGCCCAAAAAACGGACCGTAAACTAAACTCCCTAAACCCTAGGCCCTAACCTGTACAAGGGGCTCTTATCTAAGAGCCCCCACTAGCATCTGCACCATCGTTGAGTCACTCCTGACGCCTTGAACCCACAGGGAAATGTGGCAATGTGCATTCGTTCAGACTACTAAGATGGACCCTATGGCGGCATTGCCGCCGCGTCCGCCGCCACGGCCGTGCTGCGCGCCGGATCCCATCTCCGCACGGGGCCATCGGTCGCTGATGGCAACGACTGAGGAAAGAGTTCGAGGCCCAGCCTGGATCACCAAATGTTGGCGGCGAGGAGTGTCACGCGGCTGCCACATTCTGGGCATTTTCGAGTCACATCACCTGAAAGGACCCTAAAGCCTAAGACTGGAGTTTAGGGTTTAGGGGTTTAGGGGTTTAGGGTTTCGGGTTCTTAATAAGGAGCTCCTAAACCCTAAACCCTAAACCCTAAACCCTAAACCCTAAACCCTGAACCCCCTTCTAAAATTGGACAACGACCCCCCCCCCCCCCCCATACAAGCAGGTTGAGGCCCTGCGACGGCGCATGGAGATCACGGCCCCACTGCCCAATTAAGGGGTTTGGGGTTTAGGGTTTGGGGTTTAGGGTTTAGGGTTTTGAGGGTTGTTACAGGTTTTTTGTTGTTCTTTTGTTGGGTTTTTTATAGGGTTTTCGTAGGGCCTATATAGGGTTTATCTTCGGTTCATATAGGGTTCGTGTAGGGTTATTTGTAGGGCTTATATATATATATATATATACAGTTTATGTATTTATTATATATATATATATATATTATTATTTTTTTTTTTTTTTTTTTTTTTTTTGCGGGGGGGGGGGGGGGGGTGCGGGGGGGGGGGGGGGGTTAGGGTTAAAGGGCTTTAGCAGGCCTAGGGTGCGGGAGATTTTTCCTGCAGGTTTAGGGTGTAGGGTTTAGGGTTTAGGGTTTAGGGTTAAACCCTAAACCCCAAACCGTAAACCCTAAGGGCCCTGGGTCGGGGTTGCATGTTGGGTAGACCTAAACTCCCCCCCCCCCTCCCCCTTCTGGGGTTTAGTTATAGGGTTCCTAAGGGAGGGGGGTTCAAGGGGGGGTAGGTATTTAGGGAACCTTAGGGAAGCTCAGGGAGCCTTAGGGAGTAGTAGGGAGTTTTAGGGAGCCTTGGGTTACATACCCCCCTTGAACCCCCCTCCCTTAAGAACCCTGCAATTTAGGCTTTTCAGTCTAGGGTTGCAGGTTTAGGGTTTAGGGTTTAGGGTTTAGGGTTTAGGGTTTAGGGTTTAGGGCGGGTCCAGCCCAGTAGCCCTGGACCTGACCGGCTCGACGTGCCAGATTTATGTCAAAGGCTTGGGATGCAACGTTGAGAGTTATGATCGAACAATGCTTACAAGACAATTCACCTGCAAAACCTAACAAGAATCAGCTACATTGAAAAGCATGGCCGGGATGGGATTATGCGGGGGGCGGGGGGGGGGGAGGGAAGAACGGGAAAAACAACACCGAATGTTCACCGGCCGGAAAATGAAAGAGACAAAAAGAGTATGTCAAATATCACGAAGTGGCTGAAATTCCTTCATGTTTTATCCACATATGGGTGGATTTCAAAACTATGATCCCTTTTGGGTACCCTTTATATTAGGTGCCGTATTGTAATAGGGATCCAAAAAGGGACCATCATTTTGACAACCACCCATATGTATTGCATTCATTTTTTTCTGGTCGCGCGGGCTTTTCAGCCTTTTCGGTTGTCCGTTTCATTTGGAGTTGTTGGAGTGCCTTTTTGATTTTTTGATTTTGTTACAATTGTGTTTTTGCTTTTCGCCTCTCCACGTTTCCAGCCGAGTGTTTTCGATTTTTGTTTTTACTTGTTTGATTTGCTTTTTCGATTTTGCATGCTTTTTTATTACAAAGATCTACAAGCAATTGTTTTCTAAGGTTGTTTTTTGTCGGAAGTTCAGGGCTTCAGGTTTCGGGTCTGGCGTTCAAAGTCCCGAGGGGGGGGGGGGGGGGGGGAGGGCGGGGTAGTTGGGGTTGAAAGATCAGGGCTTTGAGGTCTCCTGCGGGTTTATGGTTTAGGGTTCAGGGAATTCGGTTCGGGGGAGGGCTTTGGGTCGCAGGTTGTGGTACGCAGGAACTTGCTGTTCGGGATCTTAAGCGAAGTAGCCAGAACTCACAAACCAGATTGTTTACTACATATCCGTTCTATGTATGGTAGATAAGTTTCCAACATGTCATGTCCCATTGAATTTGCCTGTACGAGTATTGCAAGTTAGGCTTAAGTCCCTAATTAACCCTAAACCCCAAACCCTAAACCCTAAACCCTAAACCCTAAACCCTAAACCCCCAAACCCTAAGCCCTAAACTTGGCCCTAAACCCTAAACCCAATGAGGCCACAAACATCCGGCTGTTCGCAGATGGGCCGCGGCCTCAGATAGGGCTCCTGGATTCAAGACCCTTTATCGGCTTTTTTTGGGGCATTTAGGGTTTAGGGTTTAGGGTTTAGGGTTTATAAGGGTTTAGGGTTTAGGGTCTAGGATTGCGGGTTTAGGGTTTAGGGTTAGACTCTTATAACCAGAAGGGCAACGTAATGCCCAAGTAATTACTCCCTATCCCTAAGGCGCTAACGGTCCATGTACCTACATAGGGAATCTTTGGGCCTTGCAGTTGTTTAACCCTCAACCCTCAACCCTAAACCCTAAACCCTAAACCCTAAACCCTAAACCCCAAACCCTAAACCCTAAACCCTAAACCCTAAACCCTAAACCCTAAACCCTAAACCCTAAACCCTAACTCAGAAAGCCACTCCCATTGGGGGCTTTTGCTTCCCTAAGCCGCCATAGAACCAGGGATGCTGGACTCTCTGGGCTAATGAGTGGGTTGTAAGGTTTAGGGTTTAGGGTTTAGGGTTTGGGGTTTAGGGTTTTGGGTTTAGGGTTTAGGGTTTTGGTCTTGGAAGATGATGCGGACAGGCAAGCCCGGAATGTCGTGCTGGATGCGAAGTGAATCCAGCCACCCAATCCACCTTGCAGCAGGCGGAGCAAACATCCCCTTAGGGTCCATGTACAGAAATAGGTCTAAGGTTTAGGGTTTAGGGTTTAGAGTTTAGGGTTTAGGGTTTAGGGTAGTTTCATGGTCCCTTATACACCCTCTTCAGAGAGTCCTGATGCATGGGCCCTTGAATTATATAGGGTATGTAGAATTAGTATTTAAAAAAGGGGTTCCCTTTTTAAGGGCCCATCTGAAAATGGACATACTTGGGTTTAGGTACATGGACCCTTAGGGATCTGCAGAATGCTGTGAAGCAGCAGAAGCCGCGCGGCTTCTTTTTTTCACCCGCAGTGTCAAGGGCTTGGGGGCTTAGGAGCAAGGATGTCGGGTCCAAGCCATAGTGGTCGCTTTGACAGTTTAGGGCTTCAGTTGGGGTTTGAGGGTGTGCGGCAGTCATCATCTCAGGCTGCACCAGCCTCACGTTGGGGGGCATATGGCTGTCGATAGGCCTGCACGTGGAATTTTCCCTTCCTCGAAGGCCCTCTCTGCATGTTCAGCGGAGGCCTGCAGCGGAGATCTTGAGAGTGGGGGTTGCCCTGACGGGACGACACTGACACGCCACATGGAGCTTAGAGAAGAGACTATAGTAGCCAGAGCAGGCCCCTCTTCCCTTTTTTAGGTTGTACGCCCCCCCTGCAAGCCCCCTAAAACCAAAAGGGGCACCCTTTGTGTTCCTAAATAGGTTCCTCTTGGGTGTAGGAGATGTCTCAAGCAACTGTGGAGCTCAGTACCTCAGAACTCCGCATCAAGCCTATATCCCCATAATGAGCCCCAAAACCAAAACATGCAGTCTTACTTGGAGGTTCAGGGCACTTATAACCCTAACTATGAGTATAACTGTACTTCGAAGCCCCCTAAGTCCCCCTAAGTCCCCGAAGCAGGCTATAAGCAGACTCATAATTGGGGTACTAAGTAGCCATGAGGCTAACCCTAAACCCTAAACCCTACACCCTACACCCTAAACCCTAAACCCTAAACCCTCAACCCTCAACCCTCAACCCTAAACCCTAAACCCTAAACCCTAAACCCTAGACCCTCAACCCTAAACCCTAAACCCTAAACCCTAAACCCTAAACCCTAAACCCTAAACCCTAAACCCTAAACCCTAAACCCTAAACCCTAAACCCTAAACCCTAAACCCAAAACGAAACCCCGAAGCTGGTGTAGAGCCGGCTCGGCAGTCTCAGGGCAACCGCTGCGATAAAACAAAAAAAGGCCAGTAGCAGTTGGAGTGCAGGCAGAGCCTTGACATTCTAGGGTTTAGTCTTTATAGGGTGTAGGGTTTAGGGTTTAGGGTTTAGGGTTTAGGGTTTAGGGTTTAGGCGGGGGGGGAGGAGGGGGGAGGAAGGGGGGGGGGGGGGGG
>CAJNDS010000448.1:107500-138267 GCA_905221605.1 Symbiodinium natans | reverse complement strand
TCGGCAGAAAACCTCCGCCTCCATTGCTCGGGCGCGGTTTGAGGGTCTACCTCCCACCACCCGATGTCGATCCCGTTGATCCATCGGCCGTCGCACGGGGCGCCCGCTTTCGGGCCGCCCGCGTGCGTGGTGAGGCACTGGTCCTCGGTAACCGGGTTGATGGCTTCGCAGAAGAAGCACCGCCAGCTGCCGTAGGGGTAAAAGCGGCCTTCGACGTAGGCTCGGTTGGCTGGGAGGGCGACATCGTCCGCCTCATCCGCGGTGCCTGCCTCCATCTCAACCGAGACCTCCTCGTCCTTGACAACCTCAGCTTCCTCCTCCTGTTCCTCCTTGACCAGGGGCTCTTCTCGCTCCCGGCCAACGTTGAGGTGGGACTCAGTGCGAACCTCGGCGCGCATCAAAATGACGTCAAGGCTATCCGCGGCTGGGTCGCCCGCGAAGAAGGAATCGATCTCCTGGGCATGGAGATCGTCAAGAGGCGTCACCAGGTCTGGCGAGTAATCCCGCTTGGAACGACGCTCTGCCAGGCGTTGCTGAACGTCGCTCGTCGGCGGCCCGAGGGCCCGCCCGCGCGGAGCGGCCTCCCGCGGAGGTCCAGGCTCGGCCTCCTCCGTGGGCTCGCTCTTGGGCGTGGACCCTCCACCGCTACTCTCTGGAGCGGGATCCAGCTCGGGGTCATCGCGAAGCCACCCCGGTGGATGACTACCACCATAAATGTGGTGCGATCCGTCCTCAAGCTGGATTCGGTCCCCTCTCTTCAGGAGCGGGACCTTCGAGTGATCGTACCCGTTGGCTTTGTGGTACCGAATCACTCGGAGCATGGGCACCTCCCCATACCCACCGTCCTTTCCTCGGCGGAACAACCGTCCCCGCCAGTCTTGACGAAAAGGGTCAAGAGGTGCGGAGGGGCTGATTCCCAGGTCGGGCGGAAGAGAGGCGCCATGGCAGGCCGCCTGATGCAAGTGGTATTGCACCAGCGACTCAAAGGCCAGCCCGTCCAGGAGCTGAACATCCATAGTGGCCGTCAGCATTGGGGCGAGGCACCTCTGGGGCCGGGGCGGACTGGACGGTCCCACCTCTTGAAGGCCTGGCGGAACTGCTCGATCCCGCACCCCCGGGGGCATCCTGACCATCGTCAGACACCTCTTCCCCGTCGGCGCCTTCCCCGGCCGCCCGATTCTCTCCCTCACGGCGCAGAGTTTTGAGGGATTCCTCACGCTTGGTGATCTTTTCTAGCTTCACCATCGCGGTTCCCGCCACCTCCAGTATTTTCGACTGGAGTTTCTGCGCTCTCAGAAGAGCTTCGGACCGCGCGAGGTACTCCTTCGCGCTGCTGACCACCGATTGGCCAAGCTCGAGGAATCATTCCTCTGTGCTCTCGGCCTGGGCCCCACCAGCGGGCTCTTCGTCCTCCTTCACCTTGACCGCGGCTTGAGGCGCCCGCGTGTCGGGAAGATCCGGGCTGGAACTATCTTCCTCGACACCTTCAGCTTCTTGGGCTGCCTCTTCCTCGAGCGAGTCTTCGGCCTCGAGGGCATTGGGGCCAGGGACGTTGCGCCTCGGGTACACCTTGGGCTTCGCTGGAACGATCGAAGTCTTAGGAGCCCCTGAAGCGCGCCCTTTGGCCTTAGGCGCGGCCTTAGGAGGGGTAACAGGTTGGGCGGCCCCCGCGGCCATGACACGGCCCGCAGGGGCCAGCACAACCGTCGAGGAGCTCGCCGCGCCAGCTGGCCGCAGCAGCTTGGGACGCTTGGACCGTGCCCAGTTTCGGTCCTCGCCCCAACGGCGGGTGGGGGCCCGCACTGGTGTCGCCTAAACTCCTTAGGTCGACACGCTGGATCAACCGATCCACTTCTACTCAGCTATTAAGACTGAGTAAACAGGTGAGCCTTTGGGGAGTGCCCAGATGCGGGAGATGCCGGTGGCTCTAATCTGGCCAGTGAGAGCCACCCCATCTGCTCCCGCATAGATAGGCACTCCGGCGTCCCGCAGGACCGCCAACCGGACCTCGACTATGCGCGGCGGAACCCGCGTCTCCCGTCCTCCCACTGCGTGGGGCAGTGCCCTAGGACGTAGTGCACCCCGAGGCGGCCTCCCGGCCCGCCGCCGGGGATCAAGCCATTCTGGATCAGGCTTGGCACGACATGCAGGTCCGTGCCGTGCCACATGGCCGGGCCATACCGTTTTATCAGATCGTTGATGGCGGTCTCACTTAGGCCCTCCATCATGAATCCCATAGGATGGCCGCAATCGGCCGAGTGGCCTTGGAAGGCACGCAAGTAGCCAGCGTGCGAGGTATCCAACCTCGGTTTCCGCTGGTTGGCGTCGTGCGCGACCGCCTGGTTGTACATGCCGAGTTGTTCGATCAACTCATCAACCGGGTAGAGGCCGCCCGGAGCGAACCGGCCTCTACAACCAGCTTCGCCGCGCCGCATGCATCGGACAGCTTTCGGCCCTTAGGGCCTGGACTCTTGCTCTTGCCCCTGCCCTTCGACCCTCCTCCACCCATCGCGGCACTGAGGCCCGCGGCTTTGCTGGACCTCCGATGGGCGAGGAAAACCTGACGCGCCCTTGAGCGGCCAGGACACGGCCCGCTGCAAGGGGCCGGTGTGCAGTAGTGGTAGGCAGCCGCTCCCGCGCGGCCAGGGCACGGCCCGCAGCGGGGCCTTGTGGTTGACCACGAAGGTCCGGGCGACCGATCGGTCGCTCCCGCGCGGTCTGGTCGCGACCGCAGCGGGGCGCAGTGCACAGGCACGAACGCGGGGAGGGACTACCTACCCTAGGTTCTACAACACACTTGAACCGCTGCGGCGGGGGTTTGGGGAGTTTCCTTAAGGTCTGGGTTCTAAGGCTTCTAAGGCTTCTGCTTCGACCTTGGACCGAACCTCTAGGCCTGCTTGCAAAACACTGGCTGCGAGACAGAGGAACGAAGCGACACGCGACGAACGACGAAAAATCCTTCTGCCCGCAGACCGGCGACCTGGGAAGCGGCCCGCCCCAAAAACACCCGCCCTGAACACAGAAACACCCGAACAGCCCCAACATCCTGAGCATCAGAACGCGCGTGGGGTGATTCTGGTCTGAGCGCGCCGCGTCATGGTTCGCGCGCTTGGTATTGTGCCGCGAACGCCTAAGGCTTCAAGAGCAGACGACGCGCTCTGCGGAGCTGCGACTGCCCCTTTGGCGCACGCTTCGCGCACCGCCCCCTCGGCTTGGGCATCAGTGAAAAACTGCCCATCAATGACCCTACCCGTCCTAACAGTAAGATCATCCACGTAGGCTATCCACTCCTTAGTATACTTAAGGCGCCTACCTCTGCCGGGGGCATAGGCCCTATCAACCACAAAGTTGAAATCATCTGGGCCGTTAATCGGGCCAAAGGTGAGGCCGACAGGGAGATATTTCCCTGATCTTGCCACAATGGCCAACACCTCGCGAGCACGCTTGGTGTTCCTAATTTGATTAAACCCACTAACCGCATCCACGAAGGTATACCAAACCGAACCTACTGCGGCGGCGAGCACATCGCTACCCCGCCGACAATAGTACGTGGAGCGCTTAATTCGGGCATTCACACGGCGGTAGTCAACCACCAAGCGTCGCTTCCTATGCCGCTTGTAGCTGGGCATTTCCTTGGTCGGAAACGGCGCAGATCCCCAAGCCGAGCTGCCGCGGATCAACTGACCCCGCTTGCATTCTTCTTCAAGCTTGTCGTCGACCCATTGCGCGGACTCGCCCCTCAGACTGTGAGGCTGGGACGAGACCGGCGGCCCGGTGGGGATGCAGTCATGGGCGAACTTCCTGACCGTGGTCCTGGTGGTGTCCTCCACCCAGAACCCAGCGGCCTTTCGCCGTATGACCTCCCTGACGGCTGCGATGTCAGCATCGGTCAGCCCTGGTCTGGTTGGTCCAGGCTCGATCTTCAAACCCGACCATACGAGGTCTCTCTAGGCCTCGGTGCGCCTAGGATCCTCCGCGACCTTCTCGCCCGCAAGAGCATAGACCTCAAGGTCAGCCCGGACGGAATCCCAGTCCTTGGCGTCCGCCTTGGTTCGCCAAAACGCTTCCTTCTCAGCGGCGTACTTATCCACCTCCTTATCCAGCTCCGCACGCTCTGCTGGCGTGAGGTCCTCGCCCGAGCGCACGTCCGGGAGGGGAACGACTGGAGAGGGCTGTGGCGCAGCCGCGGCGCTATCCGCACCCGCAGTGGCTGGAAAGCTCTCAACTGCAGCGGTGCACAGCTCTTCTGCGCCCCTCAGACCAAGGTCCTGGAGCGATGCGCAGAAAGCCGCCCCTATGAGGTTGTAGTCGGCTTGCGCGCGCCCAACGTGCTTGTGCGGCACCGCGCCTAACGCATCCGGCCTACTACACCTCAAACCTACCGATTCTAAGCTGAAATCGGCGAGCCACAGGGCCCCGCTCTCAACGAGGTTGTCGCGGCCACTGGCCCGCGCGAACTGGCATATGTCAGCCCGCACAAAAGCCCAAGGCCAGCGTGGCTCTGCGAGCGTCCCAAACAGGCGCCCCACTCCTCTAGCCGCCAGGGTTCCCACTCGCCCTTTTGTGCCTGCAAATGCAGCGCGACGTGGGCGCCCGCGCGCGTGCGTTCCTGCGCACACCGGACGACTAGCTGAAGGAAAACTCGGGGCACATTCTTGCCCTCAAGCCCAATCACGAGCACCTTCGGCTCTGCGCGCCAAACAGCGCCGCTAATTGCCTCAAAGTGCCCTTCTGCGGCCAGGTTCCAGGTGATCCCGTAGGCCTGCTTGTCTTGCACAAAAGCTGGAACAACCCTGTACCCGTGCCTCCTAGCCGCGTCGGAAACGACCGCGTCACCCCAAGCAACCTCTAAGACATCGGCAACCCCTCCAAGGAAATACTGCCGGAACCAACTCTCGACAGCACCCGACTGTGGGGAAGCCCTAGGCTGCAACACGCGGGGTTCCGCGACCAAGAGGTCCGCGAGGGCCTCTCGGATCGAGAGCACACCCGTGCTGGCGCGAGACGCTCTCTCGAGCGTCCTGTCCTGCAACGAGTACGCTCCCTTGTCCAACTTTCTGGCCGAGGCTGCAGCAAGCACGCCGTCGCGGTTCAGGTCGATCTTGGAAATGATCTCCCTGACGGAAACCGCTTCGTGGGCCGGACGAGTCCCCTCTGAAAGCGTGAGCGCACCGTCCTCGGCGATGAATGCAAGCCGCCATTTGACGCGAACCCCGCTGGCGTCGGGGAGATAGCGGTGCACGCCGACCTGCGCACGGGCAGCATCTACCTGCGTAACCCGTCCTAACCTGCACACCTTAGGGCCTCCACCTACACCCCGATAGGCAATGCGGTCGCCTAGGCGGAGGACGAAGTCCCTCCCGCGCCTGGTCAGCGTGAACTCCACTTGCTTGGCGTCGCCT
The DNA here is from genome assembly GCA_905221605.1 of Symbiodinium natans. Classification (NCBI taxonomy): domain Eukaryota; class Dinophyceae; order Suessiales; family Symbiodiniaceae; genus Symbiodinium; species Symbiodinium natans. The sequence goes on along the minus strand of CAJNDS010000448.1, from coordinate 132,865 downwards.
TGAACCTGTTGCCCTAAGCTGGGGCGAGACGAGCCGTCCCCGCCGGTTCCATCGTCCTCAAAGACGACCGGCTCGCGGGATTCCGCGCCATCTGCATCCGCAGGAACAAGAATGCAGTCTTCTGCGTGCGCCTCCATCGGGCCGCGCCGGGCGGAAGAAGTACCCCCCGACTCCATCGACACGGGCTCCAAGGTGAGCCTGTGGCCCTTGACTTCCAACACGCGCCAGGGGCCGGTCAGACCCGGTTTCCAAGGCACACGCCCCGCCCCCTCTGAACGGGCCCTCGGAGCGTTCCAGACCACTCGGTCTCCTGGCTTAAGGTCCACAGTGCGCCTATGGCGATTTGCAAGTTTCGCCCGCGCTTCTGAAGACCGCGTCCAGTGCTCTCGGACCGCAGCAGCTAGTTCCGAGAACTGCTTAAACTGGCTCCGAGCCCAATCAGAGATGGGTTCGAACTGCAAGGCGTCTCGCAGGACGTCCTTTTCAAGTGGTAGAGCGAGCGACCAGCTCCGCTCTAGGTCCCTCGGGGTATACCCGTGGGGTCCCGGAGTGTTATCTATGACGTACTCCGCCACCACGAGCCAATCCGACCAAGCTTCGGAAAGGGAGGCGCCGACTTGCCTGACGACCGCCCCCAGCACCTTTTGAACTTCTTGGTGGACTCGCTCGTTTGCGCCCAACTCACAAGGCCTCAAGGGCGCGCTGAACCGCCACTCGGTCCCAAGCATAGCGCTGAGTTCTGCCATGAGCGCATTCTTGAACTCTGGCCCTCTATCCGACCTGATGAGGCTCGGGATCGTCCTGCTGCGAAGCACACAGCGCACGAACGCCCTCCTGACTTCAGCATGAGTCAGAGACCTCATCGGCTCGAGGAGGACAGCATGACTGAGGCAATCGAAGTACGTAAGCGAGTACCTATGCCCCTCCCTGTCCTCTCGGTTCGGACCTTCACAGTCCACGCTGACTTCCTGCCAGCATGTCTCGGCGCCACATTTGACCGCACGAGCTTCAACCTTCGTCGGTCGAGAGCGGCCTTTAATGCAAGCGAGACACTTGGCGACCCAGGTCCGCACATCTTTCTCTAAGTCGGGCCACCAGACTGCCCTCTCTAGCAGCTTGACGGTAACCTCAGCAGACCTATGGGCCCCAAGGACTCCACAGTGGACTGAATTGTAGCAAGCGCGGCGCCAGGTCACCCCATTCGCGCCCGCAGCCCCGTTGGGAACCACTGGGACAACGACGGTTTGACCCGTCCTGAGGGTCACCTCGCGCTCGAGCAACCCGTCTCCGGATATCTCCATTGGCGGCTCTGGCTTGCGAATCGAGCCCGCCAATGAGGGATCGCGCCGCTGACCCTCGTACCACGCCGTACGAAGGGATCCCGTGACTCGGAACTCCGAAATGTTCGCCGCGTCCCTTGCCTCGACCGCAAGCTGTTCTCGACGATTTTCGTCCTCCCCCGCGATCAGGCTCAAAGACGGAACACCGCCCTTAAACTCGACCTTGACCTTGGTTGAGGAATGGTCCCAAATGCACAGGATGGGGCTATGGCTAACGAGCTCTAGAACCACTGCAGGGCCCTTGTGCTCTTCACCCATAAACGCCAAAACTCTACCCTTCAGCTTGCACTCATTGGCATTCTTCCCGCGACTGATAGCGCCCGCGGTCCAATGCCCTTCTACGCCCTCGTTGGACGAAGAGAATTGAGCAAGGACCCTTGACGCCTGCAGGGTAGAACTGCGGGGATCCGAAGCTGCTTCTCCGGTTGCCCGCCAGCCAATGACCTGAGTAACCCTACCCACAAGGGCTATCAGCTTGCCGAAGGAGGGGTCTAAGGCAACCTCTTTACCATTAGACCTCCAGAGCACTTCACACTGCTCATTCACGACATGTCTGTGGCCGTGCCAGTTCACCACTGACGACCAATGCACGACGATGTCGCCCTGAACCACATTCAGGGGCGAGCAGTTGTGCCCCGCCACCACAGCACCATCTTCTCTAACCACCCATGTGGTCCAGTAAGGCTTCACATCGCCCCACTTGGAAAGATCCTTGTGCTGGGAGCCGAGGCTGAGCTTCATGGAATGGCTCTTCTTCCATATCTTCCCACTCAGCATGCCATATGCAGTGGGAACTGGAGCATCTTTGGGCGTAGTCCTAAACCCTACCGCCCATTGCTGGATGGTTGAGGACCTAACCCTAACCAAACCTCCTGTCCTATCCAAAGTTGCAAGGACGGAGTTGACCTCTAGGCCCACCTCATGGGCCTCAAGGTCGTCCTCAAGCGGAGGTTCGGGCTCCTCCCGCTCGGCTATCTCTACCGACATATCGACTGCCTCTTTCTCGATGCAAATGGGCAGCAAAAAACAGGTAGGTCCGCTTGCCGCAGATGCACAGACCCTCATGGTCCCAGAGGGGTCGTGACGGTTCGTCCAGCATCCCTCTAATGCTGGCATCATCAATGGAACGAACCGCGTCCAGCCTCAAGGACCGCAGAACCTCCGCCCCCAATGCCTGCTTCCCTACGATCCCAAAACCTCGCAGGGGAGGCTCCGGAAAATCCTTCTTGAGTTCCGGACAAGCCTCGGCCACTTCCAAGTGGCCTTGCTGCGTGCGCCAAAGGCGTGGCCGCACCGCCCAGATAGCCTTGATGCCTGCCCAAGCCTCTCCTACAGCCCTGGCTTCCTTGCGCTGCAGGTTCCTTGCTTGGAGCGTGAGCTCAACAACCAAAGGCCACCTAAGGACGGCTGTGACAAGCCCGCCTTGCCCTAGTCCTACGAGGAACTGCGGACGAAACCCCGAAGCTTCCCTAAGAACCTTGGCACACGAAGTAAGCAAGTCGACCCTTATCCGCTTGATCTTCTTGGTCCCTGCGAGCCTGCCGGCCCCGCAATCAAAATGCGAGGCAAGCCCGTCGGTATCCTCAAACGGACCCCAACAACCCCTGACAGCCACAGAAACTCCAGGGAGGCTCGCTTGAAAGACGCGCCTGATTTCAGTCAGCTCTGCGTCCTGCTCTTTCCAACGCGCGTAGTCAAAGACAACCATGACGCGCACCGGAAGGGCTGCGACGACGCACATCGGCACAGCCGCGGCCTGGACACGGCCCGCAGGCTCTGGGACGGCGTCGTTGCCGACCGCCCAGGGCACGGGTCCGTCACCCTCAGTACCCTCTCCGAGGTACTGGTCCAGGTCGAAACCTCGGAGTTGGCCCGAAAGGCCCTCGAGATCTTTCGTCCTCGCCGCAAGGAGCGCATCCCGATCTTTGGGATTGCGGCTAAAACTGTCACCCAGCGTCGCTGAGCGACCGCTAAGGCTCCTTATTTCGGACCCATCCATAAGGATTTCCGCAACCCACCGGACGAGTTTCGGATCCATTCCGATGTCCGACGTTTGCGCTCGGGTAAGGTTGGCATGATCTGTCCAACACAGAGTCCGAATAGAGCCAAACATGCGGCGTGTCGCCCGCTTTACCTCGAGCTGGGCAAACGCCTCCTGTATCAAGGGCGGCCAGTTTTGCTGCGCGGGGGTCAAGCTCTTTGAGTGCGTCATAAGCACTTTGAGCTGACTCAAGTCACGCGTCATCTGCACGACGCTGCCCCCTACCGCGATGCCCGATGCATCCGCGATCTGCTCAAGGGGACACGACCCATCCGCAGCAGAGGCCTCATCGAAGGTAGCCAAATTGATGCGGTTCTGCATCATGCGCTTAATCGCTTTAAAGGCTTTGCAACCCTCGGTGGCGGCTGAGCCCAGCCCGCCTTCAGGAAAGACGGCGCCTGGCTTCTGCCACTGCCCTAAAATCTTGGCTGCGTGCCCATACTCAACAGGCAGGTAGCCGCGCAACCAATTTGCGCAACCCAAAAATTGCTGAATGTGAAGCTTCTCCCAGAGCGGGGGAAAGTCAATCACCGCCTGACAACGCTCTTCGTCAGGCGAACTCCCGTCCCGCCCAATGTTGTGTCCTAGGAGCTTACCTTTGGAGACACAAACTTCGGCCTTACTGATCCCAAACGAGAACCCAAACAAGATTGACTTATCTAGGAAACCCTCCAAGGAAACGAGGTGGTCGAGGAGGTGCGGGCACGCCTTAGGGCGCCGGGCGCGCATATCTGCCGCGAGCTGCTCATAATAATAGTCCGTTGGAGGCTCCTCGATCATCTTATCGATGTCCCAGCTCTCCACGATATGATAGCTCGGGCAGCGCGCCGTGTCGACCGCGTCTGCTGGGCGCACAGCGTCACTTGCGCCTCTTTCAGCCGTGGCCGATCCCTCACGCCAGCCGGCCCAGCGTGGCCCCTTGCGCGTCCTAAAGACCGCGAGGCGTTCGGTGACGGGAACCTCATCGCTGCACGCAACGCTTTCCGCCACACGCAAATCCCTCGTGTCCCAAAGACGCCACGCCTCACCTGCGCGCTGAAGCAAGCACGTTTCGTAAGGCGCCTTCTCGACCGCCACGGTCCCAAGGTCCTTCTGCGCAGGGCGCCTACCCCACACAGACGCGTAACCACCTGGCGCCTCCCACCAGCTGTCGACGCTTGGAAGGTGGTCCAAGCAGGTAAGCACTCCAGGCTCCTCAACAGGGCGCCCAACCGGGCCGCTCCCGCCCCACACCGAAGCGAGAACAGTCACCGCAGCAAGGACCGATAGCACACCGATCCTGGCGCCGGTACGCAGCCGCCCAAAGGACCGCGCACACGAGGAACAACCTTGGAAGCTTCTTGCCGCGGCCCTGGACGCGGACCCGCAAGCAAAGCACGGGTCATGGTCAACCGAAGCAACGGCGACCCCACAATCCGCACATGCCTGCGGAGACGGCTCTGACTCGAACACCGTCTCAATCGCGCCACAACCACAAGCCGCAGTGCTGACGAGGCCGGAACGCACTTCCGCAACAACCTCGCCGGGCTGGAGAGAGTGATCACACTCTTGGGCTGCAAGCAAAACAAACCCTTTACCCTCTCCTGTGGGCCAGAGACCTGGCACAGCCTCAACCCCACACTCAACCGGAAGCACAACCTCGGACAGGGATCCCTCTGCGGAGACTCCTGACTCCCGCACGACTGGCACCAGCACCCCATCACCTGGCGAGAGCTCGAGCGGCTCTTCCCCGTCATAGCGGAGGAGCTCACGACTTCCGCCCCCAGGCTCGGTGCATGACGCGTCGTCCAGGCTAGACAACCGCGCTTCAAAGGCATAGGCCCTGTCCTTCCGAGTCCTACTGTGATCCTCACATCTGGGCATCCTGATTCCCAGCGTGTCGAGGACATGAAAGTCGGGACCCGGCCTGAATCCCAAGCCCATCCTTCCGGCGCAGTCCAGCGCTCTGCCGCCAAGGATAAGTCCGTGCCAATCGGACGTCCCTCTGGCAGCGATTTTGCACCGCACGAAAATCTCGGTGTTGGGGCGACAGTCGTCCGCCGTTTTGCCTTCCAGCAGCGTGACGCGCAAGACTGCTGCCCCCTTCAGAGGAACCGGGGCTCCCGAAGCGATGCCATGCACATATTCGGGGTGGACCCACTTCTCAAGTCTCACGACCGGAAAGCCAGGATCCTCAGTGCCGATCCCAAGCTCTGCAGCCCGGTTCATCATGCCTACCACGAGTTCCTCAGTCACGTGGTTTGCGCCGGCGCAACCGTCAAGCATGCACTCGACCTTGCGGTCGAGGACCTGGACCACCGTTCTGTACTGGTAGCCTCCTGGCTCGTTGTCCGCCAGGTTCCACCAGTCCTTCGGCAGATCGTCCAAGGTGGCGAACTTGTCCCGCCCGCCCTTGCTTAACGGAAGCGCGTGCTGCTGCACCGCGGCGTGTCCTGCGGCTCCTAAGACGCCTGCCTGGACGCCTGAGCTGCCTATCTGGACACTGAACGCGGCGAAGGGGTTAGACATGGAAGCACCGGAGGGCGGGGCCCAGTTGGCAGGCAAGGCCGGTGTCCCTCCTGAGGTCGTCAGGTTGTGGACCATGTCGCAGCTGGCTCCTTTCTTGCACGACCCATTCTTGGAAAAAAAGGGGCAAACTGTGCCTGGTGGCTTTGCCGCGCCTTTGGCCGCAGCCTTAGGCTTTGCGTTGGCTTTTGCTTTGCCACCTCCCTTCCCTTTGCCTTTACCTTTCGCAGTGGCAAAGGTTTGGTCACCCTTCTTGGCCGCGAGAGCTTTTCTGCGAAGCTCCTTGTCGTGGCTGTACGGGCAGGCATCCCCTTTCGGGCAATTCCCATGATCGCGAAAGTGGAAGCAGATCTTCTTGTCCGCTCCTTTGCCAGCTCCCTTTGACGTAGCAGCATACGTCTGGTCCGCGCCAGCTTTGGCCGCGGCAGCTGCTCCTTTCGCAGCAGCCTTCGCAGCGGCCTTGAGACTCTTAATCTCCTTCTGAGCCTCAGCCAGCGCGACCGCCGGGTCCGCGCTCTGCGAACCGGTGGCAGTGTACACAGAGTGGGAAACAGCCCTGTGCGCTGCTTCTCTCTGCTCGTACTCCAGAACGACTTTGTGGCTCTCTTCCCAAGTCTGCGGTCCTCGCAACCCGCCATCCTTGGGGTCGCCAGGCCACAACCTTTTGTCGTTCCGGATCTCCTTTTGGAGATAAGGGGGCATCTTGCGGAGGTATGAGAGATACAACTCCCGAGGGGTCTTCCCGAGACCTACTGCCTCAAGGTCCGCGATCGAGGCCTCAAACAACGGCTCGAATTGGTGGCCTGTGAGCTTACCCTTAGCGAGAGAGGCGTGCTCACCATCCACGCGGACTTCTCTTTCCTCCCGCGATTCCCCGAACATCAAGTGTTTGTTCTTGATGCGGTCATACACCGCCTGTGGATCTGAGAGAACCTCTCCCGATTTCCACGCTGCGCGGTACGCGTTCGTGTACGTCTTCATGCGCGAGCCGCAGCAGCGCCCGCGTAGCGCTAACAGCTTTTCGCGCGCACTCATACCGCGACAGTTGTTGGCCAACGCGCAGACGTCCTCGAACTCCTCGTAGAACAGGACAACGTCTCGCGCGTCCGACTTGTCGTCGGTCAGCGTCGGCCACGTGAGGTCAGTTTTGACCGTAGTTATGGAGCTTTGCCCGCCCCTCTGCGCTAACGCTTCTTTCAGCGCCTCAGTTTGGGCGGCGAGTGCGGCGGCGAGATCGCCCGCCGGGTGTTGGGACCCGGTCTGCGAACCTCCGCCGTCTGAACCTCGCTTCAGGGCTTCTATCTCCATCTCTAGAGCAGCAAGCTTCGCGCGCAAAGGCGAATCGCCGTCCGTCGCGCCCAGGACACGGGCCGCGGAAGGACCACCTGCAACCTCAGCAGTGTGCAAACCTCCACGGTCCAATCCTTCCCCCAACCCACTTGCAGTCGCAGGCTGTGGGAGCCCTGGGGAACGCGGCCCCATGGCTTCAACTGGCACATCGGACGGGGAGCTCCAAACCTTCTCTTGGCTCGAGCTTTCTTTTCCCCCTAACGCGAGGATAAGCTCCCCGATGCATTGGATTTCGCGCTGAATCTCCTCTGCGTCTTCGGGGTCCTCGCCACCGCGCAAAGCCGCGACCGAGAACCTGGTCCGCAGCCGACGGACCATCTTCGTAGGATGCCAGTCCCCGCCTATCTTGGAGAACTCATCCGCAAGGAGGGTGGCTTTGGTGCTTAAGGCGTCAAGGTCACGGGAGCTCACCGTGACTCCATGCGCTTTCAGCGCGAGGACAATCCGCGAAACGCGCGTCAGGTAGTCCGCGACCGGTTCTTGGTCTGGACGGAAAATCGCGCGCAGCTCCGCCTGCAAGCCCTCTGCGGTGCCTGGCACTGAACCTGCTGTCGACGGCGGACCGGACGGTCCCGCCGGGCGGGACCCTGGTGCCGTAGCAGGGACATAGGCAGCACCGGTAGGGACCACGGCCAGCTCCCTAGCCGCGGCGCTGACGTCCACCCGCGGCGGACTGTCGCCTCCAGCGCCCGAGGCCTCAGGGACTAGCTCGGAGTCCTCTTCTTCTTCCTCTTCATCCTCGTCCTCCTCTTCTGCGTCATGGAGGAACTTCATGACTTTCCGCCAGAGAGCCGCCTCTTGCTCTGGCGTAGTGCTGACCCCATCCCGCTTGGACAACGGACGGCTGCCAGTCTCCCTACGCCACTTAAGCCAAGCGACGTAGCCCATCCGCTCGGGATAGGGAACGTCTCCACCCTCGATAGCTTCGAGGAGGGTGACGCCCTCAGCCTGACCTGCAACCTCTGCGGACATTGCCGCAACACAAGGCGAAAAGCCGCGCCTTGGTTAGCAGGCCGCAGGCGTGGCACGCGAAGCGCCGCGCCTTGGTTAACAGGCCGCAAGCGTGGCACACAGTCCACGCGTCCAGGTCACGGACCGCGACAGACAAGCAAAGCAATGCTTGCCCACTCGGGCCGTAGGCACAAGAGCTGTACGTTTCCCAGAACAGCCCCCAATTGTGAAGTCGACCAGCACTGGACTTGCACTAAGCCAATGCAATCACAGCCCGGTCACGCTGTTTTACGACTTCGCGAGTCCAAGCACTTGTGCAGCTACGCCTGAGTGCGTCCGGTCGGACCGCACAGCAACCTAGGAGCTACTGTACGACTCTACCGTGCTCAAAGGCACAAGCTCGGTACTTGAGCCAAAATATTGGCATTGTTACGAATTGCAAAACTCTACATGCAAAGGAAAACTACAAGGTGGTCTGCCGAGTCCTAATGCATCACAGAGCAGAAGATGCATATGCACTCATGTCAGCTCACAATATACATATACATATACATACACATGTACATATACTTATACATATGCATACGCATATGCATATACATATGCATATGCATATACATATACATATACATATACATATGCAGAAACATATACATATACATATACATATACATATACATATACATATACATATACATATACATATACATATACATATACATATACATAAACATATACATATACATAAACATATACATATACATATACATATACATATACATATACATATACATATACATATACATATACATATACATATACATAAACAAATATGTATGTATGTACGTATGTATATGTATAAATACATATATGTATAGCTATACCTATCTATATATATATATATATATATGGGTATGTATGTATGTATGTATGTATGCATGTGTATATATATATATATATGTTTGTCTGTTTATGTGTTTATGCATCTACTTGTTTGTTTATAGTTCTGCTAGTTTATTTTGTATGTAGTTCTATATATTCCTTGCTTATTGCTGTTCATGTAAGCTTCTACGTCTCGGTACCCTCGCCGGACTGCTAACCACCACTGCCTCGTCGGGGATGGTCCTGTTCAGCAGGAACCAGACCACCTGGAATGCTGGCTTAGGGTTTAGGGTTTAGGGCTACTGTTCCTGGCTGGTTCTAAGTAGGGAATGAGGGAATGAGGTACCCTATATGCTCCCCCTCAAAGTTCGGGCCCTGCTCTGAACCAGGGGGCAAATGCTGGTCCACTTTGCATGCTGCAGCAAGCTGCTGTCCAAGATTCTTGCGCGCCCTAAACCCTAAACCCTAAACCCTTTTACAACCAGGTCTGCACAGCTGCCGGGAAAGTCAGGCTCACACAACCAGCTTCACAGTTCTCGTGACTGCAAGGCCAACTGCGTCATCTGTTCCATAGTGACGTCATCCAAAATGTCAAGTAGCACAATTTGGTGAAAGTTTTACATACAGTCCTCAGCCAACCGACCCCACATAACTGCGTGCGCCTCGTACATTTCCGTGGAAACATGGATCATGAACACCCAAGCATCACTCTGCATACGAACTCGAGTCACAAAGGTCCAGAGGCCCTCGAAGCTGACATCTTCAAGGTCCCACTATTGAAAGCCCTAGGCCCTCGAAGCTGACATCTTCAAGGTCCCACTATTGAAAGCCCTCACACTCATCAATCCAAATAAGCGATGCTCGTCCATCGACTGAGACCATCGAGAAGGGAAACAGCCAAGGAACCAATTGCAGAACTGAATACTGCCAGTGACTCCAAGTGCTTTGCGCCCTAACCCTCTCTCTCTCTCAGGCATTCGAAACGTCAAGACTGCCAGGGACAGCTCTCGTGGCTACCCACGTGAAAGTGTAAGCGGGACAGTCAGAAGTGTGCGAAATGCAGCAACAGCCAGACTACAACTTCGCAGAGAAGACCCTAGAAATGCGACGTAAGCCAAACCCTAAACCCTAAATTGTCTCACATGCAGCGCACGGAGGCAAAGCATACTGGGATCTGATTCCTCGAGCTCTCTTTCTGATCTCCTTCTGAATTCTCTACAAGGGTCCCTCCGACAGGCTTTTGTACTGCGACTTTGAGAAGGAATTTCCTCAGACCCCTCCACGAAGCCTCCTGGGCGAAATGATGGCTGCTGCACTGCACCACCTTGCAAACGCAAGCCAATGTTTGCCACATTTAAGGAGGTTCTAGCAATCAAAGAATGGCCCGAACACTGCACACAGGCCGCGGCGTCGTAGGACTCGCTCGTGTACTCTCGGCAGATCTCCTGCAGGCTCAATTCCATGCTACGAGGTAGTCCAAGTCGGACCAACTGGAGAAAACGGCTCAGGCGTGAGATGTTCGTTACCCCTGAGCTGCTTGCAGACAAGCTTGTCTTCAAGGCACGTAGTTCCAGATGCTCGCGCACTCTGCAGCAGTGCTCACTCTACAGCGTCGCGGCCTTTCTGCTAGACGGATCTTAACATCTCGTCTTTCCTCCCGTAGCTAGTAATCGAATCTAAGCATCTAAGCGCCCTCCTGCCGAACTTCGCTCGACAAACGAAGGCGCAAAATGCAAACCCATGCATCCCTCGAGCCACAGGTTCGCCCCTGTCATTGATAAGCCAGTACATATAAAAGTATACATGTGTGTGTGTCTATACACATACAAATATGTATGTACATATATATATATGTGTGTGTGTGTGTGTATATATGTATATACACACATGGTTGTTACTTTTTGCGTGTTGTTGCATGTGTTTCTTTTTTTTTGGCGATGACGATGATGATTATTTGTATTACCTTCTACTCTATATATGTATATATATATATGTACATATATATATACATATATATGTATATACATATAAGTTATATCTATATATATATATATATATATACTCAGTCCCTCCTACAACCCTCGAAGCCTGAACCTGAAATTCTCTGGATGCCTTGGCCTTTGGCGCACGCCTTCGGCGCTCGCCGGCCTTCACTTGCAGCTTCCTGGCGCCTCTCGTTTCACGACAGAGCCCCTGAGGAACTTTGCAGCTTTAGGGTTTAGGGTTTAGGGTTTAGGGTTTAGGGTTTAGGGTTAGGGTTTAGGGTTTAGGGTTTAGGGTTTAGGGTTTAGGGTTTAGGGTTTGGGGTTTTAGGGTTTGGCTTTAGGGTTTAGGGAGAGAGGTGGAGGGCTCATGCGACAACCTGGGCAGATTTCGGGGTCTAAACGCGGCCAGAGTGAAAGTCAGGATGTTCTTCGGGTTTGGGCTGGGACTTTGCTGGGCTTGGGGGTTCTGAAAGCCGTCCCCTTTCGGGTCAAGGACCAAGGATGGACATGGGGGTTTCCGAAACTAGGGGTACCTTCTTGGGGTCCTTGTTATGAAAGGATTCTATTACTTGGGGATCTATCTTGGGGAGTCTCCTATTTTTGTAAACCCACATGTAATGTAGGCCTGATTCCGTCACAGGAAAGGTCGTGAGTCAGGGGCTCATCTGGAGCCGAAGCTTCTAAAGCTGGGAAGACATGAAGTCTGCCTGGGAAGCAGACTTCTGACCTACTACAGGAACCGCATGGGCTCTCTGGGCAAATTCATAAGCGGCTGGCCCTAAACCTCGCAGCAAAATACCTCAGCGCCCTTATCAGTAAAGAGTGTGGCGAGCGAACTGCTTCCTCACCCTGGGTGTGTTCGGATGAATCCCCGAGGGAGTGGGCCGGTCCCAGGGGTGGCTGAAGAGGCTGCCGGGCCCAATTTTGACCTTGGGTCGTCTGGACCTTTCAAAAAGTAGGTGCGCCCCTTACTTGCTGTACGTAGGCTTCTGAGAGGGGCCTTTAAGTTGGGTTGCAAAGTGCTAGGTGGAGGCAAGGAAACAAAAACAGTTCCACAAAAACAATTACTCAAGGACAACCTCCAGACCCCATGGACGTAGTCCTTCAAGTTGCCCCAGCCCTCCGGCACGTACTCGTCGGTCTCAGCTGAGCCCTCCGCCTTCACGGCCTGGGCCTCCATGCACCTGGCCTTGCCCACGAAGCGCCATCGCTGGCCACCATGCCGGGTGACCACCTTCTGCTGCTTCAGCCTTCGGCTGGCGCCAAGTAGATGCATTCCCTGTGGCTGCGCCGTGGAAGCCGGCATCGTCACGGCGGGCAGGAAAGGCCGTTCCTTTCGGAAGCTTTCCTGCCACTGCAGCTTCTGTATCTCCTCCTTCTCCGTCAGCCAAGTACGGGAGGCCAGATCCCGAGCGCTGCTAATCGGGGGTTGGAGTGTTCTCCTTGCCAGGCTGGCGACCCAGTCCTTGTATGGGTAGTCATCATCTTCATCCTCAGATGTCAAGGACTTCTAGGATATGAAAGCATTGCACCTTTGCCCTGCACAATTGCATGCAAAATCCCGAACTCAGATGGTAGGCAGGACGCCGATGCCTCCTCCCACTTCTCGCACTCCATCGCCTCGGCAGATGCACTCCGCAAGGAGGCGCAGGAGACATATGAGGAGCACACACTGTAAGATGAAGCATTTGTCAATGCAAGCGAAGAGCAAATTCATCCCCTGTTCTTTTGGGGGCATTGGGCACGGGAGGAAGTCTTAAGGTATTTCTCTTCATCTCATCTCCGGCCAGCGCAGATGTTCAGCTTCTGGCCGGGGCATGATTGAGCCATACATGCTGCTACGGCGCAGGCGGCGGTTTGGCTTGCGCCATGAGCAAGCATCACTTGGGATGTTCCCCGTTATACTAACAGTCCTTGAAAGGGATTGTAATTGGGTGTACTATAATCAAAAACAGGACTGTTAGTATAATGGTGAACATCCCAAACAACCAGAAAAAGGACATGTGGAATGCAGCTGCCGTTGATGGGCCGAGCGCAGTCCCGATCCATCTTGTCCCAAAGCTCCGCTTGCGAGCATAGCGTGGCCTGCAACAGCTTGCAAGCTCACGCTGCAGAAGGTAGAGCCTACACGACCAGCGCTTCTTTGCTGCAAAGACGTGCACACCGCGCTGGTCACTACCATTGCACTGCATCAAGCTCTCTTCAGAGGCTTGGGGAGGGATCTTTCAAAACCTACCAAGGCAATGGCTGCGGGAAAACGCGCCTCGCCTTAACGTCAATGGCAGCTGAGCTACTTCACTGGATGGGCCGTCAGCACCCGATCTCCAAACCCCTTCGAGGCTTAGAGATGGGGGGGCTGTCTTGGAACCCAAATTCACCATGCGTCGACTAAGAAATGTCAGGCACGTATCCCAACTCGCAGCTGATCGAAAGCCCCTCGGTGTTTGGATTCAACATTCCACAACAGGGGACAGTGGTGCTGCTCAAGCTGGCACATGCGATGCTACCCATTGTGCAAGGCAGCGGCCATGAAGATCGCGTAGTGGCCCAGCAAGACCTGAAATCAACAACTGGCTTGCACAACTGCTGCTTGACAAGGCAGTGGTCCAGACAAACCCTGCGACGACACCACCCCACGCATCACATGCTCTGCACAGCACATCCCGATGTAGAGACGACGCCAAGACCAGGAACTACTGTTTGCGAAGAACCCCCAAAAGAAAGAGTTATGAAAAAACTCTTCCCTATAAGACCAATACAGGGATTCTTATCGTTGCCAAGGGCAAAATAGGGATCATTATTTTACACTTTGGGGGGCTTCTTAAGCAAATACTTAGTTTCCAGTATCCTGGGGGAACTAAAGGGGGACCTTGCCCCAAACAAGGTTAAAGGTTACCTACTCTACTACTAAGAATCCCCCTGGCTCTTAGTAGGGAATGAGGGAACGAGGATGAATGAGGGCCCTATATATACCCTTTTAGAAATCATATAGGGCCCTCATTCCCTCAAACACTCAAACCCTAAACCCTAAACTTTAAACCCTAAACCCGTTATACAATATGCTTAGAGAAGGGCCCTTCGGTCCGAGGCACCCATGCGAAGGAGCGTGGGCAGCGAAACCGAAAGACTGCGAACCTTGGGTTGGAGGTTTAGGGTTTTCGGGGCTTAGGGTTTCAGGTTTAGGGTTTTCGGGGTTTAGGGTTTAGGGTTTTCGGGGTTTAGGGTTTGGGGTTTAGGGGTTTTTTTCCCACCCGTTTCGCAAGCGTTTACGGGGAAAAGGTCAGACGGTACTCTAGCCCAAGTTTAGGTTGAAATTGCGGACGATATGGGGAGGGCCCTAGAGCTGCAGTAGGAGTTGAGGGTGAAGTTCAGGGCTTTTAGGGTAGAGGCTCAAAACCCCGTAACAAACCAACCAGCGCAACGCAGCCCTGATGCCCTCCCCGAAAAGATGCCCTGAATCCCTCGCGGAGGCCTGCTGCAGGACGAGCACCGAAACATGACATGAGAGGTACAAGAAGACAAAGGCATAAACTCTCCCAGAAGAAAACGTCATCAGGCGCCACAAGGAGTTGGGCCTTTCCAACGTACACTCGACCCCGCCAGTCAAACTCCAGCCAGGGGAAGAGCCTTATCAGGAAATCGGCTCCTGCACGCCTCCGCAAAGTCTTTGCATTGGAGAATGACCCGAATCTTATGCCTTTCAGCCACACTCCTATGCCTGGAAATCCACAAGAAACCCCCTTCGCTTCCCTGAATAGAGCTGGTCCATTTATCCTGCTTAAGTCTCTCACGGGCCCTAACTTGAAACTGCCTCTTGGCAGGGAGAAAGGTACAGTGGGGAGGGAACTTGAGGGACACCCTCACAAAGTTTGTCCTAGCCCCAGGAGCCCAGAGGTCCTTGATGTCGTCATGAATTCCACATTCGTGGAAAAGAGAGCGAGTCTCTTTCTCCGCGGCCCACCTGGGAGCTTCCTTCCAGCCACCCACAACAATCTGGAGGTCCAACTCAGCATCTTTCACATCCACCGAGGCCCTAGGCATACGGGGGTGGTTTAGGGATGCTCGGACCTGGCTTTGCATCTCCTTCACGCGTTGCTCAAGGTATTGAAGTTCCTTCACCTGGGCCTCAAGCTCCCGGGAGCTTATCCTGCGCGACCATGTTACATGTAAGGTCCTCCAGGCCCTGAAGCTGCTGGGCCGTCTGAGCATGGACATTAGCGTGTTCCTGCACTTTGTCCTGAAGAGCATCAAGGCGCTGAGAGCGCATGCCCAGTTCCCTCTCTAAAGACTCGCGCGCTTCTGTGGCTGTCCACGGCGCGGCGCACACAATAAAAAGCAAGAGAAGCAACACACGGCTCATGATTGCGCGTTTATCACCCTGGCACTCACCTTACACGCGACTGGAAAGAGCTTGGAAAATGCCCAAGACAGTTTTTTTGTTGATCGTCAATGTCCACAGCACCATGAAGTATGCCGACATTGGCTCCTGGCGTGACCGAGATACACAACACCTTACAGACGCTTACATTTTAGGCACAACTTCGGCAAGAACTGGAAGGAGATCCAACTCGACGCAGTACGAAAAACAGTCCCGATCTCGTGATTTGTCAAGCACTTCTCCCATCTATATGTGTGCATTAGCAACACTTTTCGTGCGTCTTGTGGTTTTCCTAGTGCTTTTTCAGGAGATGCCATGGCACCACACTGCCTGCTTTGCCTGGTCCTTGGGAGGCTTGAACACGCGCTCCGCCTCACTTCGTTTCAGGTCGCCTTTGCGACGCCTTCTTCATCCTTTTCCACTCTTCAACGATCTCCTGAAATACTGCACGCGAAACCAGGATGAGGCTGCTCTCCAACTCCAGCGCCATCAGCTCCGGACAGCTCCGAATATACACCGGCGTTGCAAGGATCACGGCTTGACTGGTGCCGTTGGTGCATGTGGAGGATGATGATGACGACGCCGCTGCACTGCCTCCGCTGGCAACTGTGCACGCAATAGCTGACGGTGCTGCGTGTGCTGCTTGGCCCACACCATCAACGCCATGTGACGAAGTTACGGAAGACGAGACTGCTTGACTGGTGCCGTTGGTGCATGTGGAGGCTGATGATGACGACGCCGCTGCACTGCCTCCGCTGGCAACTGTGCACGCAACAGCTGACGGTGCTGCATGTGTTGCTCCACCCGCACCATCAACTTCATGTGACGACTTTGCGGAAGACGAAACTGCTTGGTAGCCGTTTGATCTTTTTGACCGGCCATTCTCGGCTTGGACGACGGCTTTCCTGGCACGAGGGGGGTGGCAGCATTGGATTATGCCGGAGTGAAGATTCGCACCTCCTCGGGGCTTGCGCGTTTAGGGTTTAGGGTTTGGGGTTTTCGGGGTTTTCGGGGTTTTGGGTTTTCGGGGTTTAGGGTTTTCGGGGTTTAGGGTTTTCGGGGTTTAGGGTTTTCGGGGTTTAGGGTTTAGGGTTTAGGGTTTAGGGTTTAGGGTTTAGGGTTTAGGGTTTAGGGTTTAGGGTTTAGGGTTTAGAACAGAAGCCCAAGGGGCCAACTGGTTTCAAAATCTGTCCGCTTATGCACCCCAGGGACACGGCCACAGAGAGGACCACTCCCACAACCAGCGAGCCGGCTGCGATCCGGTTCCTCAGAGTTGAGCTTGGGTTTCTATCAGGGTGTTTGCTTTGTCGAGTTGCCCTAAAGGGCTTAGATTGCCCTAAATGCCCAACAAAAACCCTAAACCCTAAACCCTAAACCCCAAACCCCAAACCCTAAACCCTAAACCCCAAACCCTAAACCCTAAACCCCAAACCCTAAACCCTAAACCCTTGCAGGGCTCTTAGAGCCGAGTCTTGGGTTTAGCACCCCGAAGCATCTCAAGGGGGGGGGGGGGGGGGGATTCGTGGATTACGTTGGGGATGGCTGAGATTTAGGGTTTAGGGTTTAGGGTTTAGGGTTTAGGGTTTAGGGTTTAGGGTTTAGGATTTAGGGTTGCTGAAGCTCGAGCCCACGTCTTTCCAGGCGGCTTGTCTCTGTCGAGCCCAGGTCGGGCTTTCAAAGGGTCATTTCTCAAAATCATGGTCCCTTGTTAGTTTTTTGGGTGCCCAAATATTCCGTAAATATTGAGGGTTTAGGGCTTTGACGCTCACACTGGCATGCGCGGACGAGGCAATTAGTAGCATCTCCCAAATCGATGTCAAGCACTTTTCAAACCGGCGGTCAAACTCGATTTCAAACCTTCTGAAATTAGTTATTTGCATGTGGGTGCTGGGCTTTGATGTTAAGCTCTACCCGCTGCTGCTTGGGGCTGAGCCTTTTAACCGATTTTGAGGTGTTGGTGGCTCTAGTTGCCAAAAGTTGAAGGGAAATAAACCCTAAACCCTAAACCCTAAACCCTAAACCCTAAACCCTAAACCCTGAACCCTAAACCCTAAACCCTAAACAAACTCTGCAACCGGGCCGCTGCTTGGAGAGCTCCGACTTCAGGGCCCCGTGCTGCCAGACGTGGGAGGTCAAGGCCACGCCCAAGCCAAGCAAGTCGCTGAGGATGGGGGAGCCGTACACTCCTGGGTGGGGTTTAGGGTTTGGGGTACACTGCAGGGGCGACGCTTTAGGGTTTAGGGGTTGGGTGTCGCCTACGAAACAGTCTAAGGATCATTTCGGGTAGTTTAGGGGCGTCGGCTCTCACACTCGCACGCGGCAGGGAAGGCTTCTGCCACGCTCGATATTCGCGACGCCGCTACGGCAGCTGATCAGTCAACACGGGTTGCGACTCACAAGCAGTCAACATGGATGTAAGGCTTGTGTGGTAGCGGTTTGGATTTCGGGTTAAAAAGCGCTTGTGGGGAGGGCGTTATTGGGGGGGAGTCTGGAGCGCGCGACTGGAAGTTTTGACAGACTGGATCCGGGAGGGATGCAATCAGTGAGCCTCCGACGGTGTGATGAACTAGGCCCCTGCTTCAGATCCAACCGGCAAGATGGAGCCCTGAGACTCTCTGGTAAGACAAACAGCTGATGGCGCAGCCGGCGGGGTTCCAGTAGAAAGGACTAGACCAACAAAGAAGGCTCAAAGCCAACCCCCAAGCCCGTAAGGGCCAAGAACCCTCAGGGAAAGGAGCAAGACTTGTGAAGCCCGGGCTCCTGCCACTGCCATCTTCCACCTGGCAGAATCAGAAATCGGGTTGTGCTGGGTTCCTTCTTGGGGCTTTGAGAATTCCGAAAGAATCACAGCGCGCGACCCTCCGAGCACACATACCAAGAAGAGGAGGGGGGCGGGGAGGGTTCCTATAAATTAAATTAACTATATGAATTGACTTAAGTTGAAGGCAGTTTAACGAATTTTAAATTAAATGAAGTATATGAATTAACTTAAGTTTTAAGGTATTTTAACTGACTTTAAGTGAGTTTTGGGGTTCTGGGCTTTTGGACGCCGCCTACCCTGCTTGGCCAGGGCCCGGTCTGCGACCTCTGCTTGGAGGTTCATGGGTACTTCTAACCCCATTTATTAGGGTTTAGGGGTTAGGGTTTAGGGTTTAGGGTTTAGGGTTGAGGGTTGAGGGTTGAGGGTTGAGGGTTGAGGGTTGAGGGTTGAGGGTTGAGGGTTGAGGGTTTAGGGTTTAGGGTTTAGGGTTTAGGGTTTAGAGCCTACTTAGGGGGCGTATAAGGGGATTCATAAGTGCAGTTATAGTTCAGTTATAAGTCTACTTAGAGCCTACTTAGGGGGCTTAGGGGGCTTCATCAGTGCAGTTCTAGTTGGGGTTAGAAGTGCCCTGGAACTCCACGTGTTGACAGCACACGCAAAGCACCGAGGACATGCTTGATCAAGAGCGGATAAGGGCAGCCCAGGGGCGAGGTCGCCCACAGAGTTGCCCCAGGCAAGCACCGTGATGCCCAGCACCGAGGAGGAGATCCCCAGATTCAGGCCGAAGGCCTCCAGTACTGCCACGCACTCGTTGGCCAGCAAGTTAAACCTTGGCTGTTGCTGGTGGTGGCTCCGCGGAGCAAAAAGAACGGTAACTTCACTCCTTCTTGGACACACTTTGCTTCCGAGCCCAAGAACCAGCTGACGGCCGTGGCGACGGCCCAAAGCAGGAGCATCAGGTGCCAGGCTGGCGGGTGTCCTGGGCTTGAGGCGCAGAGCACGGCCAGGCTGGCCAAGGAACCCGCCGCCAAAGCCAGCGCCCAGTCTGGGATGCCACTGGAGGCCTGGAAGGCCCCCCAGCCACCGTAAGAGAGGAACATGAAGAGCACACCACAAGCAGGGCAGGCCGCCGCCAACAGCCGCTCCTTCTGGCTCCAGGTGGCCGAGGGGATGCAGAGGCTCCGGGCCAAAGTGAAGGGCAGCTCCAAGGTGGCCAAGAAGAGGCCCAGGGTGGTCTGCCTTGGGTACATCTGCAAGCCCGGCACGACCAGCTTCCCCTCCTCGAAGTCTTCGGCCTCCGACTCGGAGGCCAGGGGAAGGAAGCTTCCATCCGTTGGGCTCGTAGGCTCATCGTCGGCCCAGCTGCCTGTGATGCGAAAGGCAAGCAGCATGCGTGGCAACTGCAGGTGTAACGAGGGCGGTCGTCTGTGTGTTGCTACTTAGAGAAGTCACTGCGTCCCCCCTACGTGCTGGACTTACACGAGCCAGCAGTTCCTTCGACTTCGAAGATTTGAGTCCCAAAAACAATCATATGGATCTTGGCACAACAAAGAACACAACAAAGAACCTCCTGTGTGGCCATTTGGTTCACAGCTGTCCTGGCATTCTGCGCCCAGTTTCAAAGACCCTGCTTCATCTGTTGCGGCCTTCGCCTTCGACTGGCTTTAGTTGTTGTTACGCATGTGAGCCCCGAAATGCGAGCCGCTCCAACTCTATCGACGCTGCTGAGGCAGTGCCTTGCCATTCGTGCAAAGCGCCAACCAGGAAAAGATCTCAGACTATTAACGAACGCATTCTGCAGGGAAGCTGCTTGACCCCATCTGTGCTTGTTCAAGGACGAGCTCCACCTCGGACTCAAGGGCCCGGGCATGTGCCGTTCGGAAACACAGGCGTCCAGGCAGGAGGACCAGAGCAATGTACCCAGCATAAACCCAAAAGAAGGACATGCTTTCCTTGGCTGCACTTATTTCTAGCTGCCTTACTAGGAAACCCCAATAAACCCAAAAAGGCTAGGGATCTAAAGTTACAGTAAAGCACCACAAAGTACACATCTACTTAAAACCTACTCAGGGGCTTAGGGGGCTTAGGGGGCTTCATAAGTGCAGTTCCCACAAAGTCTCAGCCAGGGTAATGTGGTTGTCCCAGGTGATCACGACCATGAACACCACGACGAGCAAGCACGCAATCGAGTCGCGCAGGAAGGGCCAGCCGTCCACTTCGGTCGGCCCCGGATTCACCTATACTCCCCTTATAGAACCTTAATAAAAATAGTACGTTGAATATCCTCTTGGGCTTTTTATAGACAAAGATAGAAAATAAATTCCCAAGGGGGACACAGTCACAAGCAAGATGCAGGCCAGAACGAAGATGACAATGAAGTTCGCGGCGCCCAGGAACTCACCCATTGTCAGCGGCAGGTCATTCGCCTCAAGTCTCTGCAGCCCGGCTCCAGGACCCAGCCAAGAAAAACCCCAAGATGCTGAACCCGGAACCCTCAGTTGAAACCCGAGTCCGGGTGCAAAACTTGCGGACAACACCACACCAGAAGCGCCTGGCCTTGTTGATGGAGCTACAGGCCGTCATCACATCAGGCATGCCGTTGCCCAACGCAAGCAGGGTGACACCAGCCACATCCTCCTCTTCGGAAGCCCGGGAGGTACACACACACACACAAGCATCTGCAGCTCAACTGCCACTAGGCACTCCTGTCTCCAAAACGATGCCTTTCAACTGAGGGGGGTTCACAAGGAACTTTTGCCCTAAGAAACGTCGCAACGATTCTTCCGAAGGCCCAAGGCCCCGAGCTTGTCCAAGCAAGGGAAACACCCTTTGATCGCATAACAGTGCCACCATTGACACGAACTAGGACGCTTGTGACCCCAAAGCCAAAACCCTGCAAATGAGTCCTGAAGCCCTTAACCCTAAACCCTAAACCCTAAACCCCAAACCCTGCAAATGAGTCCTGAAGGCCCAGGCAGTGGGAGAGGGCTTCAAGCTGAGGCACAAAGTAGTCGTCCGCAGTGCTCGCCTCTTTGCTCAAAGGCTCCAGTGGGGTCAGAGCTTATGGGGGTACAGGAAGGGGTATATGCAGGGTAGGGGTATACGGGGTATATATGGTTCCGTGTCCCGTGTCGGTTACCCCCCCCCCCCCCCACCCCCCCCCCCCATGGTCCCCCCCACCCCCCCCCCCCCCCTACCCCCGCTAAACCCTAAACCCGAAACCCTAAACTCTAAACCCTAAACCCTAAACGCAAAACCCAAAAACCCCTAAACCCGTAAACCCGTAAACCCCTAAACCCTAAACCCTAAACCCTAAACCCTCAACCCTCAACCCAAACCCCAACCACAGCACCCCACAGGGGGGCCCAAACCACAGGGGGGCGGGGCGGGGACCCTAAACCCTAAACCCTAAACCCTAAACCCTAAAACCCTAAACCCTAAACCCTCAACCCTCAACCCTTAACCCTAAACCCTAAACCCTAAACAAACCCAAACCCCAATCACACCACCCCACAGGGGGGCCCAAACCACAGGGGGGGGGCGGGGAGGGGGGGGGGGGGGGAGCATGGGGGGGGTACCATGGGGTGGGGGGGGGTGGGGGGGGGGTGGGGGGGGGGGGGTGGGGGGGGGGTGGGGGGGGGGGTGGGGGGGGGGGGGGGGGGGTGGGGGGGGGGGGCAGCGACGCTGCACCATATATATATATATATATATATATATATACAGGGGCATATAAGGCGCATATGTGATGGGTGTGTACGGGGTATGTAAGGGTTCCCCAATAGGTCAGACCTTTACCGCACGGGCACGGGATGTACGGGTGCACGCTCCCAGCGGACACCAGGGCCTCTGTAAGAAGGCAACCGCTCCCCTGAAGTTCGTGCACCCTAAACTTCTAAACTTACCCCCTACCCCCCCCAAAAAAAAAAACACACACACACACACACTGACAAAATAAAAAAGTAAGGGCTTCTCTGTGTCACTCTAATGACGCACGCGACAGCGAGCATGTTCCGTTATTCGCTCAGGTTATGCTCAGCACGAAATAAGGTAATCGAGCTTCAAGCCATATCCTCAAGAACCCTTAACCAGACCAAATCCGATCCGAAACCAAGTACAAACGTATGCTTCAGCACTTGTATGCGGGCGATCATCTCCTCATCCCCTGCATCAACAATCATGCTCCATGCATACCACTTCCTTGTCCACATGGCCCACAGGAACGCCCGAGAACACAAAAGACAGGCAGACTGAAGCCACAAGCAAGCCTGTGCAGCCATCTGTTCCTAATCCTTTTGTTGGAGCCCGTGCTGGGCCGAGCGCGTACACCCTTGTAGCCAATCCGGACAGGGGGGATTTCGGGGCCCTGTAGCCTCAGGCCCCCACCAGGAGGCCGATCAGGAGCCCCAGCCAGAGAAGCAAGAGGACTGCCTCCAGGCACAAAGCTGCGAGGAGGGGGGTGTCGTTAGGAGCGGGTTTAAGGGTTAGGGTTGAGGGTTTAGGGTTTAGGGTATAGGGTATAGGGTGTAGAGAGACAACGGGCATATCTGCAAGCACTCTCTGCAACAGCAGAGGCTTTCGGTTAGGGGTGCAGGGTTCAGCCTCGTTTGCAAAGGAGCTTCCCCCGGCTGACTTCTCTTTTTAGGTACCCTCTGCAATCCCATAAGAGAACCTTAGACCCCAAATTTCCTCATTCCAACAACCCCAGCCTTTACTGGGCTCGGCAGTAGCTCGGAGCAAGCATAGAAGGACCTCATCCGCTTGGTTGCGACTACACTGGACAGGCACAGGCCGCAAAGATGCAGGGTCAAGGCTGTGCGCAAGGGCAAAATGCACTCTAGCAATCAAGGCCCGTGGCTGCCAACCTTGGCCCAACTTCGGCCCTAAAGCCTCAAGTGACTGAACAATACTGAACAAACCTGAACGCCTTCCCAAACAAGATGTTCATCTAAACCCGGTCAAAAAATAGCCACCTTAAACCGGAACAAGAGTCATGTAGTCGAAGAGGGCTTGGGAGTCACTGTCACCCCCATCGCACGGCACGCGATAGCCGTAATGGGTCGATGCGGACCCGAGAACCACCACGAGCCTGAATCGGTTTCGGGTCTCGAGTTTCGGGTTGCTTAGGTTATTTAGGTTTCTTCGGTCTGTTCAGGCTATTTATTTGGTCTGTTTGGGGTTTAGGTTGCTGTTGTTTCGACACGCTCGCGCACGGCCGAGGGAGCTTTGATCTTGCCAGCCTGGAACCCTTCTCGATTTCTGTGCGCGCACGTCTGCGCGCGTGCACGTGCGGGATTGATTGCGTGCGCCTGTGCACGTGTTCACGCGTGTTCGCATGTGTCCGTGCGTGTGAGCGTATGTGCGTTTGCGTGTGCGCGCGTGTGTGCGTGCAGGGGTCCGACAGTAGCCACCCAAAGTCCATCCATAAACAAGGTGGCGGCGCCCGTAAGAGGCCGTGTGACTGAACACATTCTGTGTTTACATTTTTCGCGTCGGGGGCTGAAAACCCAAGTAAAACACACATTTTCGTGATCACCGCAGCATTTGCAGGGCTCGAAAACACTGAAGGGTTAGGTCATTTTTTTGGAAAAATGCATTTTCGCTCGAAGCCTGATCGTTTTTTTTGTTGTTTTTTTCCAGGGGGTCCCTTTTTTTTGAAGTTTTGGACGCGTCTTTTGCTCGAATTTGCGCTCTCGCCTAGGCGCGGGTACGTTTTGCTCATTCCCCATGTTGAACTTTCAAATGGCGATTTTCGGCTCGGGAAGTTTTTTCTGAGTTATGGCTCCGGCAGTTCAGGTTCGAAATAGTGCTCTCGCCACAGCGCAGGCATGATTTTCTGGAATTGTGCTTTGGTTGTAACCCAACAGACTTGTGCACTGGATCCTGAAAGTGGCTTCAAGTTGATTCTTCTTCAGGGTTCAAGGTTCAAAGTTTAGGGTTCAGGTTTCAGGATTTGGGTTCGCACTGCTTGGACTATTCTTTTGGGTTTAAGGATCGTTTGTTTGTTGTGTTTTTTTCTAGGGGGTCTTGTTTTGAAGTTTCGGACACATTTTTTGCTTGAAATTGCGCTCTCGCCTAGGCGCGGGCACGTTTTGCTTATAAACCCCGAATTAAGCAGCAAGGGTTTAGGTCTTTGGGGATTAGGGGTTCAGGCTTTGGAGTTGCAGGTGTGCAGTCCCAAGTCACGTGATTACCCCCCCCCCCAACCCCCCACCCCGAGCCCCAGAAATTGTTGTTACTCGCACGGCCTCTTAGAGGCGCCGTCTCCATAAACAAGAGCCCCCCCAAAGAAAAAAAGCTCTCAACCCTGCCTACAGTAAACCAGACCCCTGCCCCGTTTCAGTCCACCTACCGGGACCTCCGACATGCCTGGAACCCTGAACCTCCCCCCCTTGAGCATCGCTTCTAGAGGGGCCCTGTGGCCTGAAAAAAAAACCTTCTTCAGCCCCCAGGTACCAACGTAACCCGAAATGCCAAGGTGCAGGGCAATCAAGCCCAGTCCGGAAAGCAGCTGGACCACCACCCGACGCATGCGGTCGCTGCGGCGGAGGTTGGTTGACATGGCGCGCCCGAAGGCGCTCCGTCCCTAGCTACCAGTATCACCCTGAACCCTACTATGACCCTGAAACTTTATAAACCCTGCACACGAAGCCTTTCTAAACCCTGAGGCCGTTGTTTATAGCTTGGGTGAGTTGAGTGACAGCGTCGATTTGGATTCAGCGCTGTAGGATTCCAAGAGATGCGACATGCGACTCCTAAAAGCAAGCCTGCAGAGGTCCCGCAGATTCCCGCAGCATGTCCTTATTACAGTACGTTAGAGAGGCTCTTTCAAAAGAATGAGGTTTAACTTGGCTGACACTGTGACGCAAGATCAGACAAGCCTCCTGCTGAGCTGACAAAGCCAGGCGGAGGAAGTCACCCAGCACAAAAGCTAAGCCAAGCCCCGCATGGAGAGTCCCAAGCTTCCTTTTACGCCTGAAAACAGTATTCGGGCCCCCTCATGGGGAGCTGGAAGCTTTACGGCAGCAGACTGTTTGGAGAAACGGCCCCTCTTTCACAACAACCCCCATGATCCCCACGCCAAGGCCCGGGCTCCCAGGTACGTCCTCTTTGCTGGCTCCCCGAAAGGGCTGGTCTGCAGTCTGCTCTCGAAGCATTGCCCGCCATACCTGCCG
>CAJNDS010000448.1:0-102500 GCA_905221605.1 Symbiodinium natans | reverse complement strand
ATGAACCATCTGTTGGAGAGCAATTGATGCTTTTGAGGGTTCTGTGATGCTTGATGTTGTCCAGTCGAGCGTCCGTCTCATCAGTTCCAGACAAGTCAACGTGTGTGTGTGGCTCTTTGTTGTGTTTGCATGTAAATGATCATGTATGAATAGAGAGATTTCTGGTTGTCGAGTATGTGTATATGTGCACATGGTGTGTCTGCTTTTATTTGTTGTTCTCATGTACTAACTTATGCATTACATCTTATGCTGTCACTTACACGAACACCTTGAAACAACTGTAACATTACATATAGAGAGAGATATATACAGATGATGGGTCGGCATATATGTATGTATATATATATATACGCACATATGTCATACATGTATATGTATATATATATATATATGCATGTGTAAATATAGGCTGATTCTATGTGTATATGTTTTGTGTGTGTGTGTACTTGTTCATAGTTGTTTACGTTCGCGGCTGTGTGTTCATATGCATTCGAAAATTGGGGCTATACAGACCTTTGGGCATGTCTTGAGGTCGGGGTCAGGAGTTGGAAGGTTTCGGCACGCTTTTGGCTTCGTTCTGGGGCGGCACTATTCTCTACGAGTTTGAACCCAGGACACACCCCGACCATGATGAGCTGCAGATCGGAGACCTGGGGGGGGGGGGGGGAATCAGAACTTGCAGCAGAAGCTCCCCGTCAGCGTCAGTGTCGGCTTCACGGAACATGTTCAGCACCGTGCCAACTACCTGGCATACAAGGCATGTCATGTGGGCAATGCAGAACTCGCCACACACAGCACAGTCCCAGGAACCCCATGATGGCAATAGATGGTATAGAAGTGTGGGAACAATCACGGAAGACCCGTCGCTTGTCGAGGCCTGCACTCCCTCCACACACCGTCTCGCCAGCTTCGACAGCCTGCCCTTCGCATCTCAAAGGGCTTCGGGCTTCAGGTGTCGAGCTTGCGGCTTTTGTTGTTGTCACACCTTACCTTGAGGTCAGCAATCGCAGGCTCGATGCTCAACTACGGACTTTCGGGAGACCAGGGATGACCAAGCACGCCTATGTCTTTGCAGAAGCTCTGCGTCACAGGTCTTCCGTGGGCTTGTCCTTAAACCCTAAACCCCAAACCCTAAACCCCAAACGCCCCTAAGCCTTGTGTTGTGGCTAGGTTCGGTCTGCCACCCTTCGGCCATCCCCTCGAAGCCTGAACCCCCCTTGGCCCCTTGCCTGAGGATGGCGAGAGCGTAGTGGCCTCCGAGCACACGTTTAGGGGTTTTTAGGGTTTAGGGTTTTAGGGTTTAGGGTTTAGGGTTTAGGGTTTAGGGTTTAGGGGTTCAAGAAGGCTGTGCAACTCGGACTGGTAAATACTCAAAAAAAATCTGGAACCTCAAAAAGTGGCATCGAAGCGAGGCCTCTAAAACCTATACTCCCCTTAGAACCTTAATAGAAATACCATGTTTTCTTGGGTTTTATTCAAACAAAATAATAAAAAAAAAAAAAAGGGGGGGGGATATAGAGACAATCTGAGCACCTTTACAGCTGCAGTTCTGTCTCGTTTAGTGGAAAACATCTCCCATGCAAGTCCGAAACCTCAAACGAAGAGCGAAAGATCCGGTCCCCACGCTCACCGACCGCCCATGGTCGCAAAAGTGCAGATCTGCTGAACTTAAACTCCTAGAGGGCCAGGCGGTAATATGGGTAGCCACTTCGGAAGCCAGGTGACAACTTTGCTATTTCAGAACCCCTACTAAACTTAACCCCTTTCGGGCCTTCGACGGGAGAAACAGTTGCAATGTTTTAGCCACCCTACATAAGCCTAAACTCCTAGAAAGTTTGAGCCAGGGTCCCGAGCTGGGGGCGCTTTCTCGCAGCAGCCAGTAATGCATCCACTCCTCGCGCGTGGCCGCACCCGTCCTGAGGGATTCAGGATTTTTGGGGTTTCTGGGTTCAGGGCCTCCGAGCGTTGCGGGTTCTGTGATTCTAGCTTTTTCATCGGGTTTCCAGCTTTTTCTTGGGCGGACTCTTCGACTGCTAGCTTTTTAGAGTGTCCAGGGTCCAATTCCCACGCTTCCTGCGGGCTAGTTCCGAGTGTGGCTGTTCTCGGAATTTCTCACTTCGAGCATCCGCACTTTGTGTCTATTCGAAGGAAAGCAGAAGAATCGACAGCTCCTAGCCACAGGGACTTTCGGCATAAAGTGAAAGGTGAAGCTTCGTAATGTTGCTAAGATCTGTGACTTTGGGAAACTTCTGGTGTAAACATTCTCGGGCTTATAAGAACCTGTCAGAAAGGGGTTTGTTGCATTTAGGGTTTAGGGTTTAAGGAAGCGAGGGAAGGAAGCTGGACTCCCCTGTGCAAACGACTGCTCGGATCCTATTCTTCTCCGCTGCGAAGGGGGCCTGGTTACGACAAGTGCCCATGCAGGTGAGACACGATCACTCCATGTGCTCTAGGGGATCACGCCTTGCACAAGAGGTGGTCAATACTGAGGACCAAACTACGCTCCGACGGCGGCTTGATGGAAGGCACAGGGCTCCGCAAAAAAATGACCATACGCAGAAATCCCAAGCTCCATCGCATTGCCGGAGGTGTCTGCGGCATCAAGCTAGATGAGCACAGACCAAGAACATTTCGTGGCTCCGCCGTCGCCGCGTATGTCGCGCGTGCGGCATCTGCCATGACAGCGTGGATAGCAGCCACGGCGCAGCGGAGATCTTCGACATTTGTTTCTCCATGTTGTCGTCGTACATCATTTCCCTCTCTTTCTCAAGGTCGACTCCTTCGCCTTTGAGCTCGGCCACGTCGTTCAAGGCCGGTAGATCCTCCAACGTGGCATCGGGAGGGATCTCTTCATCTCCATTTTCCCCGCCGGCGCCAGGGACTGTGCCGGCAGCATAGTCATAGTCGTAGTCCTCAGGATACATGCCCTCATCGTTCACATAGTCGTCCTCGGGCGGGGGCGTGGCATCCGGATTGCCGCCGCGGATGAGGTCGGCAGCTTCACGAGCAGCCTCGGCTGCCTCGGACATGGACTCGCGTGCCGCCTCATGCGCAGCGGCCTTCTTCATCAGGTAGTTGCGGAGGGTGTCCGCAAGGCTCAACTGCATGACATGCATCCCATTGATGAGGTTGTCGAAGTCAGCTGCTGGTATGTACTTTGTCTTCTCCACCACGTGCTCAAGATCAAGGGCAGATGCCCAGGGGACGCCTCCCGGCATCTGGCGCGGAATCTTTTCCAGCTGCTGCATGGCGCGGCTGCCATCTGCCTTCACGATGCGATACATGTTCAACGCCTCACGCACGTCCTTGATCTTGTCATGGACATCTCGCAGTCCATCAACGATGTCAGGGCCAAGAGCTGGATCTTTGCCTTGCCCAAGCCGTGGATCCACTTCGCCATAGTCTGCCTGTGGTTCTGCCTCCTCCCCTTCGACTGGGCTGCCCTCACCTCCCCCATAGCCGCGATCTTGCCAGGAGGCCTGGTCGTGGTATTCTCCTCCGGCATAATCTTGTTCCGGAGGGTATCCTCCATAATCGCTGCCATAGCCGTACTCGTCGTAGCCGTGGCCATAGCCATGACCATAGCTCGGGCCATAGCCGTGCCCGTAGCCGTGGCCATAGCCGTGGCCATGGTAGGCATCGCCGTAGCCCGCACCACCATATGCAGCATAGCCGGCGCCAGAGCCGTCGTAGCCGGCGCCAGAGCCGTCGTAGCCTGCGCCAGCGCCTGGTGGTGGAGCAGCGACGAGCGAAGTCAGGCCATGCTTCATCTCGGGAAACAGTGTGGCGCTTTGGGTCTAAACCCTCTTGAGGATGCCTTTCAGGATCAGGTGCAGAGTGGGTCACGGGCTGGGATGATAGCTATCATAACTGTGACCTAGATACCTGGCGTCGTCGGATGTCTTGAGCCATGGCCGATTTGGGGCTCTGAGGTTTCGGGCTCCGAAAACAGTGTTGCAGTAGTAGCAGTAGTAGAAGTAGTAGTAGTAGTAGTAGTAGTAGTAGTAGTAGTAGTAGTAGTAGTAGTAGTAGTAGTAGTAGTAGTAGTAGTAGTAGTAGTAGTAGTAGTAGTAGTAGTAGTAGTAGTAGTAGTAGTAGTAGTAGTAGTAGTAGTAGTAGTAGTAGTAGTAGTAGTACGAGGAGGAGGAGTAGGAGCAGCAGCAGCAGCAAGTGGCGGTAGAGTTGCAGTAGCAGTTGCAGTAGCAGTTGCAGTAGCAGTAGTCATCGTTGTCGTCGTTGCAGTTGTCGTAGCAGCAGCAGCAGCAGAAGTAGCACTGACATTATGTACAAGCATGTAATATAGCATAACGATTGCATAACCAGACACAGCATGATACACCATGGAAGCATAACTTTCGAATATCGCAAAATTCAAAATCACGATCCTTGGAACCCCTACAACCCATCTTGAAACCTATAAGCTTGAACATTGAAGCCGCGAAGCCAGCCCGCAACCCCATCCATGAGCACTGCAAGCAGTGGAGGCGGGGGCCTGGACAACGCCAGGCCGGAGAACAGCTGAGTGGCCCCGGCTAAGATCAGCTCGCGACCCTGCAAGCTTGACAATGATTAAAAAGTAAAAATTAAATAAATAAATAAATATATATATATATGTATATTAGAATCTGTTTGGAACCGGGGAGATTGAAAATTGAAATGTGTCGGGGCGTTTTGGGCTCATTAGCCGTTTTCCTTCTGTGTTCTCTTTGGGGGGTGTGCCTGATGTGTTTCAAATGGTGTGGAGGAGCGTTCAAGGACCGGCTGGTGCCGTGCTTGCAACGACTTGACTAGACCTTCATGGCGTGTTTCTCTCGTCCTGCTATTTGAAGCCTCAATGTGCCTTAGCTGGCCTCTTCTGTCTCGGTGGTGGTCGTCAAAGCCGTGGCCAACCACTGCGAAGTTGCAGCCTCTTCGAGAGAAGCCATGCAGGTGCCAAGCCAGCAGCAGACGAAGGAACGTGGACCAAGCAAGTATGGCCATGCTGCCCCGTCAACACACGCTGCACCCCTTCCGCGCGAACTGCAAGAAAGCCCCCGAAATAGAATCCAATTGGGTTTTTGAGGCTTCCATGCATCAGGGAGTCAAGCCCTTTTTGCCGAGCGCATCATCTGCTTCTTACAAGGGCTTCGGCTACAACCTACCGGTCCGTGCGACTCTTTTTCTGGAAGTACTTGATGTAGTCCACCTCGAACTTCACCGGGAAATCTGAAACCGAGGGATCGCCACCCGAACTACCACCCACGGCCAGATTCAGGATGAGGAAGAACTTCTTGTCATTCGTGAAGGGGTTCGGCCACGTTGTGCGCTCAGGATTCGCCACGGAGAGCTCGAGCCTCATGACCTCCTGCCGGTCCACGCGCATGGACACGAAGTCCTTGTCCCATTCCATGGTCCAGGTGTGATACACTTGCTCCCACTCTGGGGTAGTCGTCCTGGCTGCTGCATGCTGGATGGCCTCGCTGGGAAGCCCGGACTCCCCTGCGTGCACCACGCTCGCCTTCATCATGCCTTGGAAAGCATCCAGGATATCAATCTGGCCATTCTTGGGCCAGGGCACGCCATCCACATCCCCCACAGACCACAGGGAAGTCCACGCGCCAGGCCGGGTGTCGATCTTGGCGCGCATCTCAACCATGCCGTAGGAGATCTCCACCTGGCGGTTTGCGAGAATAAGGGGCCCCAAAGTACAAGCCCGCAAAGAGTGGGATCCCCTTATAGCAAGGACCCCAATAAGGTACCCCTGATATCGTAAACTCCCACCTTATTCCGAGTCAAGAGGGACGCTGACGTGTACTCGGCCCCCCCCGAGCAGTCGCACACTGGTGCACCAGAGTCGTCATTTTGCAGCAGATCGCAGGGAGCTCCGTACGTGAAGTTGGGCGGGCCGCAGATGCTGCAAGACGCATCGTTGAGGACCGGATCGGAGGCGCCGGGGTTGTAGTTGCTGAGTTCACACTGGGCTCCTGGCTTCGTTTGCTCTCTCCTGGCTGTGATAATCAGCCTGCCATCTTTGCATTCCGCGTTCTGCGGCTGGTACCACGACAACTCCTTGCCGCGTTTGTACCCGACTTCGGCTGTCCAGTAGTGGGGGTTTGGGCGCAGGACGCCAGCACTGTCTGGGACGCAGGTGAGATGGTCGAAGTTATCTTCCCAAACCTTGGCGGACATTGGGCCCCTTTAGGAAAAAGGTATCAAGCACAACTCTTCGCAAGACGTTGATTGAAAGGAACTCATAGGCTACAGCTCAAACATGAAGACAAAAACGGTCTGGAAACGAGCTCCCAAATCGGCAGGCCCATCGATGCTGTTTCTGTCTTTCCGAGGCCGTTGCACCTGCCCCTCCTCCATTCGGCGCACTTGCTGGTTTCATACCCTGCGAAGCATGCCGCAGACGCCCACTCGTCTGCTTCCTTCGAGTCGACGAACGCATAGCCTTCCTGAAACTCACACAAGCCTGTGTCATCTTCGAAGTTGTCACCGTCGTTCTCGTCGCCCACCCTTTGAGCATTGTCTTTGTACGAGCAACAACCATCTTTCGCATGTCCTGCGCACATGAGGGCACAGGCCCACTCGTTGATGACTGGAAACCTCAGTCAAACTCAACAGCGCAGCAGCATCAGCAGCAGCAGCAGCAGCAGACAGGCATGCCCAGATGAAGGTGATCATTCAGAAACTACCCACCAGACGGCCATACGGAGATACGAAAGATGAAGCTTCGGCCAGGACGCTTGCCATCCTGCCGCACCGGTGGCAACGTAGTCGTCGCGCGGGCGCTCTTGCTCGCATTGTCCTCTCACCACTTTTCCCGAACCCTCCAAAATCCTCTCAATGCCTGGTACAACGAACAAGGAAAAAAATGCTGGGCGCTGGCTCGCCGGTCCACTTCCCGGTCCTGCTCATCGCGAGTCGCTTCGTCGATTTCTGCAAGGATGCTCCTTGGTTCCATGCCATTCAGGCATATTCGAATAATTCCACTTGCAAGCCCTCCCCCCAAGTTTTGCCAAGCTTCGGGGTCGCATGCGACCCGCCCCAAGAAAGGGGCAAGCTGTGGTACCTTTGGCACACAAAAGCTAGGAAGACAAGCCAAATTGAGCGCGCACGGCACCTTCGACGTACGAGCTGCGTGCATGCCCGGCTGCTTCACATGCGGGCGATGGATATGATGCTGCCGCTTCATGTGAGCAGCTCTGCTCATGGAACCTCTCAGCTGCGGGTCTTAAGGAAGAGTACTCGAAACCCACACGCAAGAGACTCATGATACTCATGATACTCATGATACTCATGATACTCATGACTCTCATGACTCTCATGCCTGAGATGCAACGGAGGGGCCATCTGCTTTGACAGAGGACTCAAGATTGACTGCACCTACAAGCTGAAGTGAGAGCAGCAACGTAGGCACAGCCATGGTGAGGCGTAACCTCGGCAAAAGAGAAGCTCAGCTTGTCAGAGAGGCGAGCACTCTGTGTGCTTACATAAAGGTGGATCTGAATGATATGCTCCCCTGTCAGCACATACTCCTATGGTTCATTAGGTAAGGGTGGGGATGTTCCCCGCCTATACTAACGGTCTTTAATAGGGATTATAAAAGGGGTCCTAGCATCCCTATTCAGGACTGTTCGTATAAGGGGGAACATCCCAAGCCCACAGTTAGATCTAGTCAGATCCACCCCAAACATGGTACACCCAACCGGCCGGACCTCGACAAGGAGGACATGTCATCAGCTAACGCTTGCTCGATCCAAAACCACGATGCCGCGGGCCAAGCACAACTTGGAGCAGGCACAGGGGATTTCTTTTCCGGGGTTCGGTTTTGGGCGGACCCCCTCACGTCTCGCATGTCAAGCCCCAAAACCTGAACGCCCCACAACACTTGCCTAGCAGCCTCACACGACCACACTGGCTTAAGGTTGCCTAGCCTGGGTTTAGGGTTTAGGGTTTAGGAGAGGCCCACCTCTTCCGCAACGAGCTCGGCCTGGGTGGTTTGAGGCGTTGGGCCACTAGGTTGGCTATCGCGCAGGAGTGATTCTTGTTCATTCGGGAGCATACACGCCTTCGAGCACGAGCATGTGCAAAGTTGCATGTGAGTTGGTGTGCATCTGGCACCTTGTCAGAGCCAGCCAGCAAAGAGAAGTACGTCGAAAGCTGCACCTTGAGATTCACTCATGCGCAGCTGCAGCTCGATTCTCTCTCTCTCTCTCTCTCTCTGCCGTGCCATCCTCTAGGGTCTTGCTACGCAAGGGCAGCTCGATTGGGCAGTTGATTTCCCACAGACTACAGCCAGCAACATACAAAGTTGTTTTGACTTCCGCACGGGAGCAGAACAAAGCAGGGTGTCCGGTCCAGTTCACACCGACCCACGGAAAATCGTGGAACCACACATGACCGAGCGAGGCTCGGCCACCAGCTCACGAGGTATCGCTTGCTTTGAGCAAGGATGGAACTCGCCATGCAACGCCTCACTTCATCTGCCCAGCCTGCGCATGCTTTCAACGTGACATGCACGCCCTTCTCGGGCCACGGAACAGAGCGCAGGCTGCAGCCCTCCGGCAGGTTACACACGATGCCATGCCAGCGGCCTCAAGAATGTCGATCATGTTGTATACCTCGGAATCGAAAGCAGAAACATCTGTATCGGAAGCCTTAAAACTTAAACCAAGCCAGCCTAGGGGGACCCGAGAAAAAGCGGCTGCATAATTGTGGCGGGGTGTTGCGCCGCACTGTAGGGATGCTGTGTTTCCTGCGACCCCACCTTCCGACGAGAAAGCTACAAAAGGTGTCTACCTCAAGACATTGAGCGTGTGTTTGATAAGTTGCTGTTAAACTCAAAAACTCATGTTCACGCCACGCGCTGAGCCAACATCTTGGAGAACTTATGGAAAGCCTCACGCAATTTTGCAACTGCAAATCGACATTCATTCTGGCAATGTTGTTGCTTTCTCCTCGGATATGCATCATACCATCGTACTTGGAACCGAATGGTGACCGAAGTGCTCGAGCAGTTAAATTCACCATGTAACAAATTGGGACATCTCTGTTTGGATCACCCTCTTGCCTTTGCAACTGCGCAATGACAGCTGGAGGACATGAATAACACAAAGGCCATGGTTGCATCCGGCTTGACATCCCACTCCCCGGCTCTCGCTGTGCGGCTAGGAGGAGACACATCAAGCAGAACGATAAAACATGTTGGGAACCCTGAAGTTTCCACCTGCTCAGCTGCTCAACTGAAAGTGCCTTTGGGGCGGGAGGGCCAGCATGCTTCTAAATCCTCCCATCACCGTGCTGGTTGGGATGAAGAGTTATGCTTCGGGTATGGGGTGAAACTACCAGGTGACCGGGGTTCAGGGCCCATACGGCTAATCACGAAAAGGTTGCTTTGGACTTACTTGGTCTCCTAAGGAGCTGGACTCTGCAGGGGTCTCCTGTTGAAGACTGATGACTCTGCGTTTCTTGCTTCGGTTGGTCTACCCAGTACCCCACATCAGGGCGCGCCTTCTTCGGAGACTTCTCCATCGCCTTGTGAGCGATGAACTGGACGGCGTCGGCGACCCCTTCTCCGTACGTGCGGCGGCCGCACACATTGTGCTTAAACTGAAACCTGAGCTCGCGGCGTAGGCTTCTCAAGGTGAAGTCGCTAAACTGATCAAACAACTCGCGCCAACATTCCTAAACCCTGAACCCTAAACCCTAAACCCTAGACTCGCCCTAAAACCCTAAACACTCAACCCTAATGCAAACCTGGCCACTGCACGGATCCATCGCCGCTTGTGAGCGTGTAGGTGTGGAAGGCATGGCCGTTGGAGAACTCCTTCCAAGGCATCTGTGCTTTCCCAGGCTTTCGGGGTTGGAGAGGGCTGAGGGCTTAGGGCTTAGGGCTTAGGGCTTAGGGTTTAGGGTTTAGGGTTTAGGGTTTAGGATAGTCACGGCTAGTCTGCCAACCTAGTGACGCTGTGTGTCCTGCCTCAGGACCTTGCCACTGGGCTACGAGGTTTCAATGGCAACTCTCGCACACGGCCAAGAAGACTCACAGAACCGCGCTGTCTCTTGCGACCGGCTCTTGAAACCAACTCGGCGTTAGTAGATATCATTATTAACATGGTCATTTTTATTGTGTATTACTTATTTTTCTTATGATTATGATTATTGTCATTATGACTAATATTATGGCTATTTGTACTATTATTTTTGCTGTTATTATTCTCACTACAGGACTAAAAACTACGATGTCAGGATGTTGGTGAGTTCGGCTCTACAGATAGCGCAGAGAGCGTGCAGGGTCAGACAAAGAAGCTTCGCCTCTGGCACTCCAAACGCCTTCTGCGAGGCGTCGTCGCGCAGCTTGGCGATCTAAGTCGTTCACAGATACTCACAGTCACAGTCGGCAGCAAAGTTGATCACTGCTAATTGGTGGGCCTGTTCGTGGTCGAAGGCGTCCACACCCAATCCTTGAAAGGATGAGACCTCTCCACAGCAAGGAGAAACACACAGCGACAGCTGGCAAAGGGATGGAACTGAACCTCTAATGATAGTGATAGTACTAACAACATGATAACAAGAATTTTGTTATTTTCACAATCATAATCATCATCATAATGATAATACCAAAAATAATAATAATAATAATAATAATAATAATAATAATAATAATAATAATAATAATAATAAGAATAATAGCAATGATGTTGAAAAACCTGCAGGTTGAAAGCAGGTGCACCCAAGAGCTTGCAATTATAACACTGCCCGCCCAAGCTGCCATGGCTTTCGCTGTGCCGCTTGTGTCGGCCTGACAGGAAGGGTTTAGGGTTTGGGGTTTGGGGTTTAGGGTTTAGGGTTCAGGGTTCAGGGTTCAGGGTTTAGGGCTTCGGGCTTAGGGTTTAGGGTTTAGGGTACACACACACATGCGCCAGTCGAAATGCGTTTTTGTCCACATGAGGCCTTTGTCTTCTGATGGGACTCGGTGACCTCCAGCTTGTAGCCTCGTCTGATGTCAACAAAGCGGACCTATCTCCAACAACTCCCACATCACGCAAGCAAGGACTTCTGATTTATGCTGATGCCGCCTGCAAAGGCGCCTGGGAAGTCTTTCGCCATCCTCACGGGATCTGTTGGGGGAGGATTGGGAGGGAGGGGGGGGTTTTGTCAAAGCGTAGGGTGCCGAAGTTTAAGGGACGACCCTGCTCCACCTACCGTTTTAGAATTACAGGCGCCGCTGACCACATCTTACGAACTAGAACCTATCGGCAACCAGCGTGGTCTTCTCGATTCGGGGTCTTTAAAGCAAACCAAGAGGGCCACGAGTCCACAAACTAAAACCAACTGCGTGTCAAGAGACACGCGCATCCAAAACTACGATCCCGTGGGGAAGGGCTTGAGTTTTGCCAACCACCAAGCAGACCACACGAGGCATTTCCTAGATTGATCGCCTCGCCTTGCAGGTCGCGGTCTGGTGGTATCCAGAACACATCAAAAACCCGGCCAAGCGACTTAGTGAGCTCATTACATTCCGAAATTGTGATGGGTAGTCTGGGAATCGACGCAGTGCCGAAGCTGGAAAGCCCCTTTGCGATGACCGCTGCCTTTTGGGCAAGCACGAAAAAAAAACAGTCAGACAAGACGTGTTGAACCACAGGAACCGCAGACGTGTTTTCCTGTGACGTGCATGTGATCCCGACAGAAGGTCAAGCCCTGATGTCTTCTCTTCGGACAAGTTTTGTATCAACGAGCAGCTTTATTAGTAAGACAATGCGATTGCCCAGAAACAGGAGTGAGCGGCGACCATTCCGAACCCACGACTCCACGACCGAAGAAGCCCTACCTACTTCGTCATCCTGGGCAATAGCTCAAGCAGCTTGCGCAAGCAGACATTGGTCAGTTTTTAGCTGCCACTTTAGCTGCACCGACTAGCTACAGGATAGATCACGATGCATTTGGTAAATGGCTTCGGGAAGTTGAGGAGCTGTTCGAGATGTGTCTGGCGACAACCCAAGGCAGAAACATCCGCACCAAGCACCAAAGCCTGACACACTTCCATCGTCCCTACGACCCAGGTCTCGGGCCTCTCTCGTGTTCTATGTGAATTTCAAGATCTGCTCCAAGCACCACTGGACCCCAACGGCTGAACTCTATCTTGGAGCAACCCGAAACCCGAGCAGCAACCGATCGCCATCCCTTTGCCACATGCAGGACGAGGCTTAAGTTTTTCTGCCTCCTCCGGCGCTGGAGTTTCGGGTTCAGGGTTTGAAAGAGCCTTGGTGTAGAAACGGCGTTTAGATGGCAGCTGGAGAGCCAGGTGCCTGCACATGGGACTAGAAGTTTAGATCTTCTCTGCTGCCTTCCTCGGCCTTTGCTTTCTTCTGTCCGCTCTGTCAATGTCTTCCTGCAACTCTTGTGTGGGCCTTCGTTCATGCTTCTTGCCGGTTGACCCTTGAGCTTTCATGAACCTAAACGGACAATGAGTGTGATCCATGATTCTTGCTGACGCCTGTGCACACGCTGCGGGAGTCCTTTCCATCGTGGCCTGGAGTGCGACAATCTGCTTTCCCATGTTCGGTGCCTCCACAAGCACAGGCGCAGGCCCTTCGCATGGCTGAAGCCCTTTGGAGTCCGGCTCTTGGGATGTTCCCCCTTATACTAACAGTCCTTAATCGGGATGATAGTAGGGGGTACTAGAATCATTCTGGACTGTTAGTACAAGGGGGAACATCCAAATCAGGCTCCCTCAAACCTCAATGCCTTTAATTAAAACATCCTTTTTCAAGCCGAAAAAAAAATGCCCTTCGCAAGTTGAGGCACGATGACAGCGTAGACCCCGCTCTGCTCTGTGACTTTCATCAACGCGTCTCGGTCCCCACCGGTCGTGCCAAAGACAAAATTGACGCCAGCCTTCAACAAAGTGCATGGCAGGGACACCGTGCGAACTCTGCGACTTGCACTGCGAGCAGCATTGCAGCTAAGAAACGGCATTGTAGAGTTCAGCATTTCTGTTCACCTGCGAGTCTGCCAACATGCTACCCCGGCGCATTGTGGCGTCTAGCCTCCGTTTGAGCGCACACAACTGAGGCAGCGACGGCGCTGGGGTGGGTGAAATCAATGATCACCAGCCGGTCGCCATGCGCCGCTTTAAGCCCCTCCCGCAAACGCTCTGTGCACACATAGGTGGCATCTGGTGGTGGCACGGGCCTTACTTGGACTTACTAGGACCAGTAAGAGCGCGCCCCCAATTGTCGGAACTGTAGCCGCTCTTGCACTCCAACAGAAGCAGCAGACAAGAATTTGTCAGCAGAATTGACTTGAGCGATTGGAGTGGCGACACAAACACAAGGCGTCATCAAATGCAGACGGCAGACCCTGATCCCTTGAATCCTCCGAAATCCTCCGCCCTGAATTCTTGAGAGCCCTTTTCGTCCTCCAGAGCTTCCTTCTGCGCTGTGAGCTGGTCCGAGCCAACAAGCTTCACCGTGTGCGTGCCACCCTCTACAACCTGGGGTGGGTTGCAAGACAACTGAGGTCAGGGATTGAGGGTTCCATGGGCAAAGGCTTCGTGGTGTTTGGTGCTTTAGGTGAGGTTTCGGCTTTAGTTGGGCGCCAAATCGCAGTGGCCAGGGGTTTTGAAATTGAGCTGAACGGATCAGGATTCGTGTAAGGCTCAGGAAGTCAACTACGTCAACAACCTCGTTCAAACACCCCTACAAACCCTCACTCAACCCTCTAAACCCCCAGCCTGGCACTGATCCGGCATCCCGGGGCCAGTCAGGCCCACGGGGGCCAGGGTCATACCTGCTTGGGGGGGGGGGGGAGGGTTCTTAGTAGGGAATGCAGGAGGCACCCTATGTAAATCCCTTAAAGTAGGCTTGGTTCTGCTTTGGGGGAGGGGAGCTGGGATTTGCTTCTTTAAGGCGAGCTTTTGGGATGCACCTGGAGGGCGTTGTTCTTTTACCACCTTCTTCAGGGTTTAGGTCTTGTTGTTGCTACCCCGTCCCTGCAGAGTGATTCCCCTTGAGGGTGTATAGGGTTTAGGAATTAACAACCCTAAACCCTAAACCCTAAATTGAAGGGACTTATGGTCCAGGATTTCGGCTTCAGGTCGTTCGTGTCCGGCTCTGCCGGACTGGACGAAACCGAAAACCGTCAGGGCTTAGGCTTTAGGAATTTGGGGTTTCAACCACAGCTAGCTCATTTCCCCCGAACCCTCAATCCCCCATAACCTTCACGCCCTAAACCCTGAACTTTCCTAAGCCCGCCACAAGCCCCTCATCCCCCCCTCCCCCCCCCCCCTTCACCTCCAAACGCGCCGAACCTCCAAAACCTCAAACCGCCTTCAATTAATCTAGCAATCCTCGCCCCTTAAACCCTAAAACGGTTTGAACCCGGTACTGAGCTCCCTAAACCCTCGTGAAGCTGGACTTGCTGAATGCAAGGCACCCCCACCGCACTAAACCCTCAAACCCTCAAACCCTCAAACCCTCAAACCCTCGAACCCTCGAACCCTCGAACCCTCAAAGCCTCAAACCCTCAAAACCCTCAAAAACCTCAAAACCTCAAAACCCTCAAAGCCTACTCCTAGGCCTCGGCGAAGGCAGGCCTGGGAGACTTCGTGGCCCATGGCCCCAGGCAAGCCTCGCTCGTCGCAACTTGCCTACTGGCTTCGTAGTAGGGAATCCCTTAAAGGTGTAAAGGGACTAGATGGGGTACCCTATAAAAAAAAACCTTAAAGGGCGTGTTATTTGTTTATTTACTTATTTATACATATATATATATATATATGGAACAAGTGGAAGGGTGATGAGGGAAAGGGTGTTTAGGTACCTGAAGAATTCCTTGAAGGGCCTCCCCAACAAAGGGGGGGGTATAGGCTTCCCTACTGAGAACCAGTAGGTTTGGGGTTTATTCATCGTACTCGGACAGGGCAAGGCACACCAGATTTAGAGCTTGGGAGTTCGGGCTTCGGGTTTCAGTTCGCCACCGGTCCCAGCGTTCAAGGCTTAGGGAAGGAGAGGGCTTTGCCAGACTGGTTCTACGGTTTAGCGTTGAACGCTAAACCCTAAACCCTAAACTAAAGACCCTAAACCGTTTTAGGGTTGGAGAGTTGGAGCGCGGGCTCTTCCCGTGGCGCTTTAGAGAAGCCAGTCCCGTTCCACCGAGCTGCCGCTGACGCAGATGACCTTGCACGATCCCAGGTGGGGACTTTTAAATATTCGCCACTTCGATTGGGAAGTCTGCATCTTTGAGTTAGAAAGGCAGCAACAGAAGAGATAATGTTCGTCCGAGATTCCAAGCCAGCCATCGTTGCTCCCACAAAACTGGCCGGTTCTGCCAATGTGTCTAAGTGCTTGAGCCAGGAAAGATGGAACAGCCGGCAACGCAACATCCCCACCTTGCGCTGAAACTGCCCAGCTCCCCTAAACCTTTTTTACACTAAACCCTAAACCTGCTGGGAAACTGAACTCCCAGGGCTACATCCACAGCCATGGCGTATTCCGAAACTGGGCTGCGCGGCGGGCAGAGAAGGAGAGCCGTCCTGGCCGGGGATTGAGGTGAGGGGTCGATTTGCCATAGGGTTCACAAGCATCCATGTGGTCATACCGCCGCAATCATCGGCGACACTGTTTGCTGCACATGGCCTAGCAGTCATATGGGTATGAATGGGCCTGCAGGGGGCGCAAAGATGACGATTGCCCTGTGGCCACGTTCGTGCACGTGAATGCCTGCCAACTCAACACCCGCCAAGAACAGTTCGTTCAAGGTCGCATCTCAGCTTGGCAAAGCACAACCCCCTCTCGCACTCCCTCTTCTCCCCCACCGCCAAGCACTGTAACCAACCAACGGCTCCAAAACAACCTCCCCCAAAACCCCCGCAACTCCAAACTTTCTCGTTCTTGCTTTCTCTTCCTTGGCCACAAGTGGACCCCCTACTTCGATGGTTTTGACGGCATTCACAAGCAGCCTGAAGCGGCTACTCATTGTTACTTGTCGACAGGTCGCGGCCTCAGACACACAGTGCAGCAAAAAAAGCTTTCTCTTCCTTTTTCTTCGTTGGGCGTGAGGGGCAGACCCCCTGCGCATGGCGCACGCGCGCGCCCCTTTTCAGTGTCTCGCAGAGATCTACACGTGGACAGGAAGGGGGCCCCGAAGTTTCCCAATACAGTAGTCCCAAGCTGGGCCGTTTGCAGGAAAATCGTGGCAACTGCAAGGCCGCTGTTGGGAGACCCTGGAGGTTGAGGTTTTCCGGGTTTTCGTGCCACCCGCCTGGCTCACCCCATCTGGGACCCTTGTTTTGGGTTTAGGGTTTAGGGTCTAGGGTCTAGGGTCTAGGGTTTAGGATTTAGGGTTTTCGGTTTAGGATTTAGGGTTTAGGGTTCGGGTTTAGGGTGCGTCCCCGCGTCTGCTGGGCCTTTGGCGCTTTAAGTGGACTGATCGTGGCACTATCTCAGTGCTCCTCGCTGACTGCTGGCCCCAGCAAATGGAAACCCCAATCAACTGTACCAACTGTCTTCTGGTTTTTGTATCTCTGTCTGATATGGCGGAGACGCAGAACGAGTCCCCACACATTCAAATCCCCGAAGTTCC
Organism: Symbiodinium natans; assembly: GCA_905221605.1. Taxonomy (NCBI): domain Eukaryota; class Dinophyceae; order Suessiales; family Symbiodiniaceae; genus Symbiodinium; species Symbiodinium natans. The sequence continues at coordinate 85,931 of CAJNDS010000448.1, read as the reverse complement.
TGCCCACTCCCCCTCCCCCCCAATGCCCAAGCAGACTTAGACGATTTCCGGCACGTTTTGCAGCATGACTGCCCTTCTCGCGGTGTGTCTTGTGTGTCTCCTGCTGCTGCATACCGCTGTCTGTGCTGCCTCTCTTCCGCTGCTGTGCACGGCGTGGAGCATCCTGATGAAAACCGGAGGTGTTGGGGAGTTGCCTCAGGTAATGCTGCATCCGCCCTCTCATGTGTGGTCTCCCTTTTCCCTTCCCTCCTTTCCTTCCCTTCCTTCCTTGCCTTCCTTTCCTTCCTTTCCTTCCTTTCCTTCCTTTCCTTCCTTTCCTTCCTTTCCTTCCTTTCCTTCCTTTCCTTCCTTTCCTTCCTTTCCTTCCTTTCCTTTCCTTCCTTTCCTTCCTTTCCTTCCTTTCCTTCCTTTCCTTCCTTTCCTTCCTTTCCTTCCTTTCCTTCCTTTCCTTCCTTTCCTTCCTTTCCTTCCTTTCCTTCCTTTCCTTCCTTTCCTTCCTTTCCTTCCTTTCCTTCCCTTTCCTTCCTTCCCTGCCTTCCTTCCTTCCTTCCGGCAGGCATGGCCCCAAGCGGTTCGCCCCAAGAGTGCCAGTCACCAAAGTCTTCTTTTTTGGTTACGGCGATTTTGCTACGGTGAGGGCCGAGGTCCCCGAAAGCCTCTCTGCTTCCCAGCGTAGAGGCCTCCTTGTCTCTCTCTCTCTCTCTCTCTCTCGCTCGCTCGCTCGCTCGCTCCTCCTCCCTCCCTTTCCAGACACCACTTGCCATATCTCTTGCACGGCGATCGCGGCCTCCAGATTGACCCGATACTCGCATCCATGCGCCTGCGGCTGCAAGCGGCCGACAGCCAACCACTAAGAAAGCCTAATTCCCAGGCGTACCAGACAACCCACCTCTGTGTCAAGGACATTGTGTCCTTGCAGAAGTGATGTTCGGAGGGAGGTGCCTCAACAGAACATGCTGACAACGTGCAGCTTACACAACACAGCTGGGATGAAGACATCAGGCTTGTACCAGCTGCCGATTCGCGATGCACAGCACCGGCACTGTTTGGGCTGAGCACTGAACGCAGCACTGCATCCATGACCATATCACAGCTTTGATGGTCATCGATTTCCTGAAACGATACGGCCACGCCCAACTCACTGACCTCGCCAGTCCATATCTGTACATCCCGTGCATCCCGAGGCAATGCCAAAAGAAAGTCAACCCGAAAGAAGGGCACGGGGGTAGAGCATTGAGCGTGGATCCAAACTATCCACCGCTGAGCGATCTGCTTCATCTGTACCTCACAGTCTCTTTGGACTGATTCTCCACCCAACATTTGCGCGGCTGTCTTCCGCAGCATGTACTGCGGCGGGGCCTTGTGGTAAGGAAAGGAGTAGTACTGCGGGTGGCCTACGATCTCACCACCCAGTACGTAAACCATGGCCTCACAACATAAGTCTTCAATACGCTCCTGCACCATGAAATAGCTGTGGCTGCCAGCTTCTGCAGCATGCTCCAGGGCACATTTTAGGTCCCCGCGGTCCTGGCAGAGCGTGACCCCTTCGGATTTCCAAGAGAACCCCACCTTGACGACAGTCCCAGACACCTCCGGAGGCCGCGCGGAGGCCTCACGCAGAACCTTTAGGGCTTGCAGAGCCTCCTCTGCGGCCAGCTGCGAGTCTGCGAGCACGGCGCCGCGAGGAACACAGGTTGTGAGCGGCACGTGATACTGAGGCGACAGACATACCTGGGGTGGCCACACCTTGCCAGCCAGCGCTTTGAACAAATGCAAGGGGTGTGGCCACACCGTCGGGAGCCCGGCCCTCTCAAGCCTGTCCATCAAGGCAAAGAGGGCCTCGTCGTGGATGAGGTAGCTCTTGGTCCGGAAGGCCCCCTTGACCTGCTGCGGGCTGAGGAAATAGACAACCCCCTTTTGCGGGGCTTTTGAGAGGCTCTGGAGCACATCCTCAGTCGCAAGGCAGTCGAGCTCCTCCTCGGCCGCGATCTGAGCAACGTGGAGCTCATACTGGGGCCCTACATTGCGATAGAGGGCCTCATCCAGTGCGGCCACCAGGGACCAATTGGGGGTCATGCAGCCCACGCCACTCTCCGCGGGCTGAACTGCCAACACCACCAGCAACGCAAGGCGCGGCGGCTCCAGCAGTGTCCCAGCTGCGTCTGGGTCTCGGTTTCGGAGGTGTGTTGGGGGAACGCGCAGCGATGTCGGTGCGGGGCAGCTGCCAGCTCCTCCATCGACCCAGTCGCCCAGCACGCGGATTAACGGCCATATTTCGGGGCGCTCGAAGCGGCTCCAGCACAGCGCGCCCCAGGCTGCGTTGACGTGACCCTGGGGAGGGCTCAGGATCTCCACCGTCGCTGTGACACTTGCCTTCCCTGGACGACAGAGGACCTCAAACCAATCCCTCACCTCACCGCATGCAGCTCCCCCAGCTGGCGGGCACGCCGAGCTTCGCAGCACTGCTTTTGGCAGAGCCTGGCGAGACCGCCCAAAGGTCAGCCGAAAGTTGCTGGGGCCAACGAGCCTCAGTTTGGATCCCGGCTCCATGGACAAGAGCCCAGTCCATCGCACCTCCGTGCCCGCCGGGCCTTCGAACACTGCCGGCTCCTCACTCAACTTCGCCTCATCCAATGCCTCCTTCCGCGTGTCCCCAACCGCACCCGTGTCGCAACATCCAGGACCTAGTGCGCCTGATTCACATCGAAGCCCACGACCAGCTCCAGGTGCGGCCTCTTGAACCAGCTCGCACGCAATCCAACCCGCAATCTGGGAGATCGGCCGTGCCCCACTTACGTTGGCCACGGGAACCAGGCCAAAGGCCAAGTGTCGATCCTCCTTCCGGAACTGCGACGAGGAGGTCAGCGGAAGGCGCCAGAAAACTTCCATTTCGGGGATGCCATGCCAAGGCATCTAAAGGTTCCTACGCCTTCAGCCTACTTCGATGTGACATGACGGGACGTCCCGGTACCGCAGGCAACCAGTGCTCCACCCTTTCCGAAGTTGTGCACGAAACCGCTCCACTAGGCACCAGGCCATCGTCAATGGACCTGAAAAATATCAGGAGATCATACACTCAAGCTTCGGGCAGCCCGACTTGCCCTCGGCAGCTCTCGGCAGCTTGGGTGAATGGCATCGTCTTCCACCCACCTCCTTCCAGGAAGACCTGATCCAACTCATCCTACACTTGCCCCCTCTCCACACTCCGCAGAAGCTTGCCTGCCATAGGCACTTCCATCGAGTACTGTGGCCGCTGCTTGGCATCTGGAAGGCAAGGACACCATCCCTTGGCAGAGCGGCTTTGGCATGGGCTGAGCTGTGGTCGGAATGTTTGTGACTGCGCTGTGTGCGGACTTATGTCCCCCCACTGGTCTAAACCACCCAAGCTGAGGTTTCGGCCAGTCTTGCAGCCAATCTCCCACTTCTGGGTTCGGGGACAGCTGAGTGTTTGCAAGGGCGCGTGACTGCGACTCACACGCCAACGACTCGCATCTGACAGGCTCATCTAAGCCAAAGCTAAAGTTAACTAAAGGAAGTACAATATCACAAGACTCTTGACCCCCCGCCCCCCCCCGCACACCAGCGCTGTTCATCGGAAGTCGAAGCCGCACACGCGCGATAGCGCAGCAGGGGGGGTTTCGCAAGCAAGCAGCGCGCCTGCTGGCCGGGCTCGAAGCGCAAGAGCCTGCCGAGGTGCTGAGCTCAGGGTTGGTCAACATCATCGGGCCCTTGCTGGGGTCTCTGTTCTACATGTTGTGCATGTTCTACTCTGTTTTCCGTTTAGTCCACTACTACAGCTCAAAAAAAGGGGCACAACCTGGGGCCGATAACCGTTCACCAGCGCCTCTTCCGCCCGGTCTTCTCATTCAGAAGGTCCATTCGCGTGAAGTCGGCGACGTAGGGCACATCACCATTGCTGAAGGTGGCCTTGCATAGCGGTCAGAGGATTCAGAGGATGTTGGGGCATGCTGGCCGCGCACATCAGAAGAGGGCAGGCTCCACCAGCAAGCGTACTCACCGCTAAGGAGGACGCTGCCAGAACTTTCTACAGCGCTCACGCGAGATGCACGACACATGTCTCCCGCAGTCCGAAGTTCGAGAGTCGAAGCATCGCCCCTTAGAAGCAAGACCTGAAGTCCTCGAGGTTTAGGCGGTTTGCGGCTTAAAGGTAAACCTACATTGACCTTCGCCCCAGGATCCGAAATGCCTTTTGAAAGCCACCAGAAGCACCGCGCCCGCTAGCCTTGCTGTCGCCTCTGCTGGCCTAAGAGGATCTTGGTTTAAGAGTTCCAGCTCTCGCTTCGCAACTTCTGGAGAGTGTTATTCGCAGCCTCACACCTCACCGAGGCTGAAAACGAGACCTATCGACAGGCAGCATAACACCGACTGCAGATGCTGATATATGCTGATGTTCTACACCGGGCTTCTCGAATCTCAGCTTCAAGCTGTTCCACATGGAACTTCAATGAGGTTGCGGACGGCTCAGGCCCGAGCAGCTTGCAAAAGGACCTGTCAGCGAAATAAACTTGCACGCAGTGCCCATACACAGTGGCTAGGTGCATTGCTTCCATTGCCTCTAGCATGACGCCGACAACACTGTGCTATCGACTCCTATCGACTGTTGGAATCTGAGGTTGGGCGTAAGTGTGTGGGAGAATGGGTGGGCAGTGCGACCGACATTGATTCTTGGGTACCTTCGTCCTTTCGCGTGGACGCGATGGCCGAAGCAGCATTCGAGCTACTTTGAGCTGCTTCGTGTGGGCGAGTCTTCTTGCCACAGCACTGCTCAGCACGAGTGAGTCATGGGCGCTGGGTCTGGCTCTGGATCTGCCATGTCGACATGCCAAAAGATGTCAAGAAGAGCACCAGGGAAACGGGCTCAAAAGATGAAAGCTGGCGGATGCTGGAGGGGACCTGCTGCACGATGGCGTCCACGTCGACCCAATTGCCCCAGCAAAAGGCCTTCCAGCGTGCAAGCGAGGTGGAGGATTAAATGCTAAACAGCAGAACTTTCTTGTACAATTTACAACCTACGTCAGATACGAGCTGAGGACAGGGGGCAGGCTAGCACTAGCATGCTTCGACCATGGCTGCGGCAACTACTTCCTAAAAAGCCTATTTATGGCACGACTTCTTTGAGGTTGCAAGCGGAAACCAACGTGCGACTACAATTTGCCTGCGCGCACTTCAATCTCGGCATGTCTCGACAGGCGCAAGGTTGGCGCAAGCTTCCCGTGCCTGCCAGCGGCCGCTGGAACGATCAGCAGCGCCTCACAAGGCACAATCTCGAAGCACTGGCCTATGAAGATCTTGCTAGAAAATGCAAAGCAAGCAAGAACACGAGTTCCGGAACGGTGACACGGGCCTCCCTCTGCGTCCACGGCGCAAGGGTGTGCCATGCCGACCTCCCGACATGCCCGGCCGCCCATATCTCTTCATGACGGGTCGCCAACTCAGTCTTCGCCTGGTCCTGATGGTAGCTAACCAACCTGAAAGATCGGAGCAATCATGGGAGCGGAGGCAAACGGAATCTCGTGCAGACCAACACCTGAGCTAGACCCAAAGATTTCATCTCTTTGGCACATGCCGGTCGCGCTTGATCGCCTGCCTGTTGCAGAGACTTGCATATGTCTACGTCAGGGCCGGCATTGTACGGGATGAGACGCTGCAAGGCATGATCTCCACGTCATTCCAGACTTGCTCACATGACGTCGTGTCAAGGACGGAGGCCGAATTCCCCCAAAGCGAGACGGAACCAAGACGTCGAAAGTTGAGCCCAAAAGCTGCGAGGGCATGGGCACCCAGCTGACGCACCGAGATGAGGGGCTTCGGGAGGAGGACGCTGCACATCGCTGCACATCGCTGCATCCACGCTGCATCCAGGGTGCTACGAGGGTGTCCAAAACGTGAAGGTCCCGGCACAGGTGTCAGGGCGGGCCGACTCTGCCCCTTGCGGAACCCAGAATTGGCAGGTGTCACTCAGACTCACCGGGTTCCCGGCCATGTCTTGCCTACACTGAACTGTGGAACCCTAGCAAAAATCTATCACAATTCTCTAGCTGCCTCGTAGGAAATCTGTAGTACCACAAAAAATAAAATCTATTCCTAAAGCATCCCTGAGCTGCAAGGCCCCAGAGTCGATGACGATCTTGAAATTCGAGGCATCAGATAAGGGCACCAGGAAGTTGACGGTGATGTCTGCATGCTGAATGGCCGAGGTCCCTGTCTGCCCGGTCTCCACCTCCATGGGCATGACAACATCGACACAGATGCCCGGGTTGTTCAGGCAGACTGCCGTGAGATTGCCGGCGCCGCGGAAGATGTCCTCATCGAACCGGAGCACCAGCGGTTGCACCAGGCATCCAGGAGCCAAACCATCTGGTGTACACGACACCGTGGCTCCGGAGCTCGGATCTGTGGAAAGCAGCTGCGGTGGGGTGAGGTCCCGCAGTACGTGAAAGTCTCGCTTGCTCTGCAGGATAGAGAGGTCGCTGCCCCAGTTGCCTGCCAAGTCCTCGCCCACGCAGTAGGCATCGTACTCGGTGTCCGGAAAGAGTCCTTCCAGGCGGACGGTGGCCACATTTCCACTCGAGCTGGCCTGTCCGAAGGTTCCCACCTTCAGACTCGGAGTCGGGAAGCGGAAACACCGCATTTGGCAACAGACAGGGGGGGTTTCCGAAATTAGGGGTAGCCCTATTGGGGCCCTTACGATAAGGGAACCCTATTCTGTGGGGATCTCTCTTTGGGGTCCAATTTTCGTAGAGCCCCAGATCAGTCGGAGAAAAACCACGTGGAGAGGGTGCAGCGCAGCAGTTCAGGATGGTTCAGGGTGTTGGGGTGCTCAGGGTAGAAGACGGTATGGGGTTCCCAAAACCCTAAATACCCTTTTACATCCAGACCACGTGACCCTAAACCCTGAAACCCTAAACCCTGAAACCAACCCTTTTTACAACCAGCCCTAAACCCTAAAACCCAAAACCCTAAAACCCTAAACCGCAAAAGCCTAAACCCTCTTTGCATCCGGGCTCTAAACCCTCTAAACCCTTTTTGCATCCAGGCCTATGAGACTGACGGGTACCGGGGCTAAGCTCTGCGCAAGCCTAAACCCTGAAACCCTAAACCCTAAACCCCTAAACCCTGAACCCCAAAACCTAAAGCCCTAAAACAAACCCTGAAACCCTAAACAACCCACCTAAAAACCCTAAAATAGACCCTGAAACCCTAAACAACCCTAAAACCTACAACCCTAAGATAAACCCTGAAACCCCTAAACCCTAAAAGGTCAAAGGGCACCACCAAGCCTTCAGAAGCTCCGACCCCGAGAGGGGCGGGTGCCGATCCAGCACGGCCACGCAGCAAACCTGAAGCCCTGGCTCGCTGAGCAGCACCTCGAAGAGCTTTGGGTTTAGGGTTTGGGGTTTAGGGTTTGGGGTGTAGGGTTTGGGGTGTAGGGTTTAGGGTTTAGGGTTTAGGGTTTAGGGTTTCAGGGTTTAGGATTTGGGGTTTAGGGTTTAGGGTTTAGGGTGTAGGTGCAGGAGGATGCAAGCGTCACAAAGATGACTTACAGAGACCCGGCTCATAAAGTCCCACCTCCAAGGAGGCACCGGCAACACCCGCGTCCACCCGCATGATGGTCAGCGTGGGTGGGGTCCTGGACAAGGAGCACGGGGAGAAGACTTGTGACACCTCCTTAGAGGTTCATGAGCACTTAGAACTTAGAACACCCCAATTTTAAGTCTACTACTGACCTGCTGAAGGAACTTAGGGGACAAGAAGTACAGTGATACTTGGGGTTAATGAGTACCATGAACCTCCAAGTAGGCTTTTTCCTGCTTCCCGGATATGGGAGGGCATGCGTGCTGGGCTCCGGTGTCGTAGGCTTCAGGAATTAGGGCCAGTAGGGGCTTCAGGGTCGAGAACTCAAGGATTTGGTGATGAGAGTGGGGCGGCGTGGGCTTGGTGGGTGCAGCTGCTCAAGAATCCTACCATTTGCTTGAGAACTCAAAAAGACTGCAACATACGAATCCCTATATTACCCTCCTTAATAAGGAAGAATATCTTTATTTTCCCGGGGTTCTTAAGCAATTAGTAGAATCATGACAGGTCGTCCTGTCCGGCATTGTCACGGACTGGCCGGCTGCAGCAACCACCTGGTCACTCAAGACATTGGGCGTTGGAAGCTCGTCATCCTCGGCAGTGCAGTACACCCCATAGCTCGCACCCTCTTGGAGGCCAATCAGGGATAGGTGGCCCTCGGCACAGCCCCGAGTCGAGTTGTAGGTCACAGAAACCTCGTCACTCGCATCCCGAACTCCAGAGAGCCCCTTGATTCGCTTGCTGCTGGCCGTGGTGTCCGTCTCGCAGGTCACGTTCGCAAACTCGTCCGGCAAGCCAAGGTGCTCCGAGGGAGGGCTTGCTTGGTTGAAATCATCCTTGCCCCAGCAATATGGCAGCCCGTCCTGAATCGCCAGGCCGCACGTGTAGTCATCATCCGCCGCGATGCCGCCAACCTTTGGCAGTGAGCTTGGCGGCGAGCTCTGGCCATAGTCATCCAGTCCCCAGCACCTGACTGTACCGTTCTTGACGACACCTGTCAGGGGTAGCACCACAGTGCCCCGCAAGAACTTGAGCCCCTGTGATGTCCGCTATGCCCCACTACTCCCACGCACCTTTTTTATCCCCTAAGCTGACAGGCTAGACATCCATGGAAGGCCTGGTCCTTGACCCGCAAGCACCCGCTGCACTCCGCAGGCATGTGCCCGACCGGCAACCACTTGCAAGAACTGCGCTGCATCTTGCGGAGCATCTGTCTGCCCATTGCTGTTGTCCCCCCAGCAGACAATCGATGCATCTGCCTTCTGCACGGCACAAGTGTGCCACCATCCTGAGCTTAGACTGCCATGATACATCTCCTCACCGCGGTCACTGACCGCCAGGAACTCGCCTGCTGGCGGGCTTGCCTGACCCAGATCATTTAGGCCCCAGCACACAACTGAGTAATCAGACAGGCGTATTCCACATGCGTGCCTGTAGCCAGCTGAAACTGTCAGGAGCTGCACTGCGGGAGGCGTTGCTTGTCCGCTGTCGTCCAAGCCCCAGCAAACTGCGTTCCTGTCAACGACCCTCAGTGCGCAGGAAAAGTGGTATCCGCTCGTGATGTAGTCAAAAGCATCACTGGTTCCAGGGCCCGCAGTCTCTCCATGCACATCGGTACCCCAGCAAAGGACATCGCCGGTCCCACGAATGGCGCACGTGTGCTGGAACCCAGCAGCAATGGAGCTGAAGGTCCCGCTGGGGGCTGCAAAAGTCACCGGGTCGATGTTATCGGCTTTCCCCCAGCACACCGCCGTCTCATCCGCCTTCCGCAGAGCGCAGGCGTGCCGATGCCCCAGAGACAGCGCGCTCTGGAAGGCGGCATCGTGGATGGTCGTGTCGAGTTCCCCACTCTGGCAATCCAGCTCAACTCCCTCTAACCGGAACCGCGCCGAGCAGCCGTCGTCCACCCACATGCTGCTCCGGTCAAAGCATCCAAAACTTGGAGCATCGCAGTTTCTGCATTCGACCTGCGTCTGGTTGCAGACGTCGTTGCTGTACTCCACCAGCAGCTCCACGTCCGAGCACGGGCCAGGCCCTGCCAGCGCCCACGCGGCGCAGTAGACGTGGCCACCCTCGTCGATGGCGACGAGGACGTCCACCTGCAAGGCTCAAAACGGCTGAGCTCTGCACACGAGGCGACTCTGCAGGAGCTCTTTTCGGGACCGAATCTTCAAAACGAACGGATTACTGGATCCGCAAAAGTACCCACAAACGATCAGCCTCGAGTTCAGGGACCCTCACAGCTTCACCGGGCGGTGCTAGGAGAATGTCTGCTTCAGAGGCCTTTTTCGAAACACGCACATCGCAAATCGAGAGTGGCCACGCTCTGCCAGCACTTTTGTTGGCTAAGTGCCAGACCTCTTGAGCTTAGACATATCTTGAACCGTCTCCTTCCTCTAATATTGCAATTAATAATACCCATGAGGTTTCCGTCCTGGGTCTTAACATTAGGGGCAGCGTCATCCTGAACCAGAATGCGCAAGTATATTGTCAGTTCTCTAAGTTCGGGTTCTTCTTGGGGTCCCTGTCATGTGGCCCGACCACATGGATCGAGTGCAAATTCATTCGTGATGCTCCGCATGCTGCATTTTCAATGACGAAACGACAAGCTTCGAGAACTCGGGGAGCAATTCGCCGAGAGTTACCACACAATTGCCCTAAACCCTAAACCCTAAACCCTAAACCTAAACCCTAAACCCTAATACGGCTTTGCTACCGGAAACCGGCGAGTCTGGAGCTTAGAGCTCCTGAAAAGCGATTTGGGAGCACTCTGTCCTCCAGCACAAGGTGCCAAAAACCTCCACATGTGAGGTGATGCTACAAAAACTCGCGGAGACCCTGAGCGCCCAAATGCCCCTCCCATAAAGCAACTGCCTCGTTCAAGAGGCCGGAAAGTCCTGAACCCGATTTTTTTTTGATCCCAGACTCAAAGCATCAGCTGCACGAACCCTTCTCAACCCAGGCTGGACTGAAACTTGCTGGGAAGGCGCAAAAAACCCTAAACCCTAACCCTAAACCCTAACCCCTAAACCCTAACCCTAAACCTAAAAAACCTCCCCACCTGGCTCTGAGAGGCCAGCGTCACGTCCATGGCCAGCAAGGTCGGGGCCGTGGCATCGATGGGCTCCAGGGTGAAGTAGTAGGGGTCCTCCATAGGGGTTTAGGGTTTGGGGTTTAGGGCTTAGGGTTGAGGGTCTAAGGTTTTTTTCCCTCCTGCACAGCTGGGGCGAATCCGCATCCCAGGGCGATTTCAAGTCCGGATCAGGTTGCGTCGGCTCAACACGGGCGTCCGCCTTCCTCCCTTTTCACAACGCACATTCCTCCATGAACACAAGCTAAACCCACAACATCATCAGGGCGACTCCCATGATTTGGGTCCAGGCTGTCTCTCTGGCGGTCCGACCCTCAGCGTAACAAAAGGCCTTAGGGTTTGGGGTTTTAGGGTTTTAGGTTTGCTTTTTTGGGATTTTTTTTGCCAGGGTTTAGGGTTTAGGGTTTAGGGTTTCGGGTCCTCAGGGGTTTTTTTGCCACCCGCACTGCCCATGATCGGGACAAGTGGGCCACTACGGGGTTGCAGCTCAGGAGGAAAAAGTCGTCACAAAGGACTGCGCCAAACTGTAGGACCTTCGCAGATATGACTGTCGGGGGATGTTCATTCTCCCTCCAAGTCCTTAACCACCACAGGGACCCATGGGATCTAGGAGGTTCATTGAGGCTGTTGCGCCCGGAGTTGCTTCATGAAGGTGTCAGCTTTCAATCTGTTTCACCGGTGAACCGGGTCACTCAGGCACGGAGCTACAACACTGGACAAGACAAATCAAATCAAGAGTCCGAAACACCGACAGCTTCGACGGAGAAACATGGCCTTTCTGGCCTGAGTCGCTGGGCCAAGCATGGGAAAAACCCTAAACCCTAAACCCTAAACCGCACTCCTCATTCCCATCTCCCCAGTGATCTTACCCTAACGGCACGCGGCCACCCAAGTGTGACCACGTCCCGACTTCCGATGTTCAACCATCTTTTGGTCGACAACACAACGGATGGTTCACAACCCAACGGAGTCAGGACGCAGGGCTCTGGGCCTGGAATCACACAGGCCACCGAAAGGCATGCAGTGCAGTGCATTGGGGTTCGCATCTGAAGTTGCCGTCTGCAGGGATTTTTTCAAGCTCTTCAGCCACCCCTCGGGGGCCCGCTTCCGCGAACCCGTGCCCCCCCCAAAAGCCAACACGTCACATTCGCAGCTGCAATCCCCCAAGGCCTGACATCCCCCCCGAAGCCCTAAGCGCCGGCAGCCCTCACAGAAGTCGGACTGTGCTAGGGAACAAGCAAACAAAATTTTGAGGGCTTCTGACATTTGGGGGGTACCTTTTTGGGGTCCTTTTGGGGTCCTGACTATATGGGAATCCTACTATTTGGGGGGGGCTATTGTAGGGGTCCCTTATTTTCGTAAACTCCCCCCAATTTCATCCAACAAGGCCGACCTCGAGCAGCTCCGCGGGCACCTCTGTGCCGTTGAGGATCGAGGCAACCGGCCAGGAATCGTTGGCCCTGCTCAGAAGACCTCCCTCAAGGACGACCTGAAGGAAGACCCTTTGTCGCATACTTCAGCCAAAGTGACGAGAAGGGCTGGCAGTCTCTCTCTTGGCACATGCCCGTCTACGGGCAGTTTGAAGAGCTAGCAGGCTTCAGAGTGCGGGTTTCGGCTCTCACACTGGCACGACGCGGGCTGAGCGGGGGTTTAGAGTTCAAGGGCTTACTTACAGGGCATAGGTTTGAACGAAGCCCGCCTGGTGGAGCTTCCCCCGACATTGTTGGGGGAGGAGGCCGCTACAGAGTCCCGAGGAGAAGTGTGCCGTCACGTTAGGGATCGCGCGATGGATGGCACAGTACTTTGTGACGCAGGCAAGATCCACGGTAAGGGTAGCATCCAAAGTGTACACATAAGGCCAGTCGCTGGGACCAACGCGAAGCTCTCTTTCATCAACGATCCGAATTAAAACCCCAGACGCGTTCGAGGAGGTCCATTCCACGGGCTCGGAGAAGGTAAAGACCAATGGACTGTGGGGCGAGACCTGAAGGCTGTTCCGGGCTGGGCTGACACTGATCACGCAAGATGTCGCAAAAGAGAGGCCATGTCCCTGGAAAGGGTTGGCGTTGGGCGAAACATCGAGGACGCAAGCAGCATCCACAGCCAAGCGGAAGTCAGCACAGGGCTGCCAAATGGCATCCACACCCAAAACTTGCAAGCTGTTGCCGCTCACCTCCACGGACAAGCCCTGGCTGGACGTGGAGCCGTTGCAGGGCACCACCTCTTCGATGCCCAGATATAGGTCCAAAATGCGCAGGGAAGCGTTTCCGACACTGATGGGCTCGTCGAAACGAAGGAGGACGCCAGCTGCCAGTGGCCAGGCAGGATGCATGGCCGGCGGCCGCGACTCCAGGAGGACGGGTGGGGAGTAGTCACCAGTGACTAGATGCAGTGTCTGCCTCGCATTTCCCAAGCCTGACAGGTCGCGCACCAAGAGCTCATCCAAGACTATGGTGTAGGAAGTCGTGTCTTTGAGGCCTGCATTCAAGGAGGCATCAGAGCCTTGTGCCAGCTGCAGCTGCCCATCAGCCAGGACACTGCTGAAACTGAACAAGCTGTAGCCTTCATACTGCTTGATGAGAGATAGACTCCCATCATGCAACGACTCGTAGACCGAAATGAACCTGCAGAACTCAGGGCTCGCGATCACATCCTCCGACCAGTTGAAGGCGAAATCCGTCGCAGGGTCCACTCCCACGGCCTGGACCTGGGGAGCCAAGGACGTGGTCCCTCCGATGTCCACGGAGAAGCTTGTGAGGAACAGATTGCCCGGCATGTCGCTGGAAACCACTGTGACCGTCCTCAGGACCGTGACATTGTTGCCGGCGCTGTCGCTGCAGGAATACCAGATGGTGTAGTTGCCCAACACGTCCGGGTTGACAGCGCCCGCAACGGTCGCAGGGTACGTCCCATCCACGGCATCGGTACAAGTGGCCCCCTGCTCCACATATGGTACGCCCTCTTCCAGGCAGACACGAGCATCGCCCTCCATCTCCAGCACGGGTATCTCGGAGTCGAGAACAATGATGACGCGGGTCTGGTTCACGCTGTTCTCGTACGAGTCCTCGCAAAAGTACACAATCACCTGCTCACCCAACTGGCTGGTGTTAACTTGGCCAACCACTGTGATGTTGGAATTCAACACCCCATCGACGTCATCAACGCACGTCGCCCCTGGGTCCGAAAATAAGGATTCCACCTCCACTTTCAGCGGGGAGGATCCCAGCAGCGTCAGTTGTGGAGGGGTGTTGTCCTCGATTTCCTGCACGTACACCAATAACTCGAGCACACCCACATCTTCATTCGTGCTAACCTTAGATGTCAGCCACGGGGCAGGGCTCTTAGGGCTCCTCTGAAGCACAATGCTGGGCAGGTGCTCACGATTGCCTGAGACATCTGAGGCCGAGACGGCATCACACATGAGCCGCACCTCGACATCCGCCGCTGTTACGGAGACAGCCACGTCAAAAGTCGTCTGCACCAACCTGCTGCCCCACAGGAGACTTGCTGAGCCCAGGGTTCCAGAATCGCAAATCACCGATTCTCCGCTCAAGAACCCCGGCACTGGATCGCCCCCGCACTGCGGGCTCTGCGTCACAGCATCGCAGGGGCACATGCCCCCGGTCCCAAGAGCGGTGTCGTAGGAAGTCCCGAGCGCCAGAGTGAAGATGTGAAGGCGGGGAGTGCCAATGGTCACTGACATGCCATCAACATAATCACTGGAGTCAATTCCGCTGGAGTCTCGAACTCCAGTCTCGAAAGCATCTGTGGAGCCCTTCTGGTAGATCTTGGCAGTCCCGAAGATTCTGTCATAAATCCGTCGCCCCTTCACATTGCCAGCTTGGGACATGGCGCCCAGGGTGTCTACCGACGTGGACGAGGAAGGGAAGCCGGATCGCACACAAACCTGATTGCCAGCCGTGCCAGTGGTGATCTGCCAGGAGCCTGGACAAGCTCCTGATCCTTGCATTGGGGGTTTCGGTTTTGGGGGTTTGGGTTAGGGTTGAGGGTTTAGGGTTTAGGGCTCAGGACTTCAATGAATTCGTCTCTGGGGCCTTGTGGGTCAACGTTCAGAACCTGGACATTGCCAGCACGACCGCACGTCAACAATGCACATGCCAGCCAGTGCCAGAAGTGAAGCGATGACGGCATGGCACAAGTCTCTCCGACAGTGTCAAACTTACTAGCTGTCCTACACCTGAACCTCCCAAGCCTTCCAGCGAACCTCTATCAAATCCGTGCTGAAGTGTGAAGCAAGACCGCCTCATCCCTCTGCAGAAAAAGCAATCAAAATCCGTTCCTGAGCCTGGCTGCTGCTTGCTTCGGGGACTCTCACACTGGCATTTTGGGAGGTCTGAGGCTTTGGAGCATGGATGGTCCTGCCGTCTTGGGGCTTCTTATCCTCCTCGGCATATGTAATGAATGGTGCTTTATGCCCTTCTGTGATTCAGCCGGAAGCGCACACAACCTCACACAACCGCAGCCCGACCCAAAAGGCTGGGGGCCCAACGGTGACACTCTAGCACTCGTCTCAGAAGCACCTCACCCACGGATGACATCCAGCTGAGGGGTCTTTTTTAGTCTCTCACACCTGCACATGGCCCTCTCAGCCTAGGGCTCAGCGTTCTTAGGGCCGTGTAGCGTTTAGGGTTTTTTTATTGGAGTTGTCAACTTGGAAAGGGTGGGGATTTGGTCTTCTTGCTTTCAGAGTTTGAGAGGCGGTTGACGTTTTCGGTGTTTCGAGCGTGTGTTGCTTACAAAGCATCTCAATTGGAGTGCCAGAACCTCTTGCACAACATGGAACCCCCGGATCCCCCCGAACACCCGCCCAGAACCAGGGAAAACAAGCCAACCTCTCTGAATTTAGGTGCCTTTAAAATTTTAACGTTAAAAAACCCATTTAGGGGTCGTTTAAAGTCAAAACAACCCTCAAAGGGAAAGCAGGCCAAGCTCTCTGAACTGCAGGCGGGCCACTGGCCAGGACTTCTGCAGGCCTGGGGAGGACCTCTGGCAGGTCCTTGGCCTCCGGGGATCAGCTTGGGGGCTTTTTGCGGTTTGGGGTTTGGGTTTTCGGGTTGAGGGTTTAGGGTTTAAAAGTTTAGGGTTTAAAAAGTTTAGGGTTTAGGGTTCAGGGACGCCGTTTTTGCCACCCGAAACAGGGTTTGGGGGGGGGCTTCGGGGCTTACTGTAGGGTGTAGACTTCCCAAGGCCGAAGGGTCCCCTTGAACAAGACACAGGCTCTTTGAAGACTCGTGGGGCTACCCTACTTCCCCAACAGCAAGCAATGAAATTGGGGTTTAGGGTTAGGGTCTAGGGTTTAGGGTTTAGGGTTTAGGATTTAGGGTGTAGGGTTTAGGGTTTAGGGTGTAGGGTTTAGGGTTTAGGGTGTAGGGTTTAGGGTTTAGGGTCCAAAAAAGTTTCAAGTTCACCCACTGGCTTAGTGGGCGACCTTCGGATCCTAAGCCACTGGTAGCAGTACTTTCATATATCCACATGCCCGACTACTTGGAGGTTCATGGGCACTTATGGCCCCAAGTATTCAGTCTACTGAAGCCACTTAAGTCTACTTGTGACCTACTTAGGGGACTTGGGGGACTTAGAAGTGCAGCCTTAAGTAGGGAACTTAAGTACCCATGAACCTCCAAGTAGTGCACCCACTGCCCTGCGACAGGGCACATGGCATATGAGGCTCTGGCTTCCCCGTTCCTTCGGGAAGATGCCACACGCACCTGTGCAAAGGCGGGGCACAAGGCAGAAGAATGCAGAGACTCCACTGGGTCCACGGGAGCCTTGTCCTCTCTGAAACGCACCTTCAGGAGAGAAGCCACCTTTGAATTCAAGTTGCGGCCCAGGGAAAGGTTTGGAGATGCTTTTCGTAATCTCGAACCTCTCACTACAAGTGTCAGGCCTCCCTTCTACGTGGCGGCACAACAGTGGAAGCGAGATCCGACTTGTGATCTCATCTCATCCGCTGGTGGCTGGCTCAGAACCGCACCCATGAGCTGTACCTTGAAAGGCGCCACACACACTCGTGCATGCCTCAAGCAACGTTTTCTTGGCTCCAAAATCTGAAGCAGGTGTTGAGTGCACTGGAAGCTGACCAAATCTACTTCGCCAAGGCTGCTGACGTGAATGGCATGGGAGCACTCAACCACACCATACACCATGCAAAGTGTAGGTACCGTAGGCTGTAGGCAGTGACCTATAGAAGCTTGCTTGCAGCTGGCCCTACGCGGTCCTACGACTCAATCGGAAACAAAGACTTCTCATGCCAGGCACGATGTCTCCTTTCGCATCTTCTGCCGCACCTGCCAAGGAAACATATGGGTGCGTCCTGGGTCACCTACACCTCAAGTAAGGTTTCACGCAAAGCTTGTGAGAACCCGGGTCTGGGAGTGTTGACTTCTCAATAGTTTTACCACTCACATGTCGGACAAGCCAGGTGCCCGACACAACAACTGGATCCCACGCATGCAGCAGGAACATCTGCTGCAATGAACTGCCGAAGCAAGATGAAGCAAGCAAGACCCCTTCATCAAGTCTGACCCAACGAACCCGCTGAGGACCGGCCTTAGCCCACACGGCCTCTCCCTGTGACCTTCCACGGGGTGACTTTTGAGGCGGCGAGGGGTTGCGGCGTATTTGGCCAGCTAGAGCACGAGTGATTGGGGTGCTTAAGCGGTCTAAGGGGTTCTCCGAACTACGCATAGCTTATCACACCTTCTCCATCAAAACCTCACTCAAGGCCTCCCAATCCGATGCGTGTACCTCATGGGTTTCTTTACACAGGACAATTTCTTAGCGTCGACATCCCCGCTCCCCTACTCCGGCGCGGACACCACTGAACCCACAAACTTGCTAAAGTCTCAACGCCCGAGATCCCCACGAAACGCAACCCACACGCCCAACCCAATCGGCGGCGACCTGAAAAGCAGCTTGCGTCGCCGCTCTCGGCAATCTGTTTCTGCTGCTGCCTCCCGCCACGTTGGGGTCTACAGTCTACAGGGCGTGAGGGATGGGAAGGATTCTGGGCTAGGGGCCTCTGGCCGGGAAGCGATCGCACTCTGTAGCTGCACGTGCTTGTTTCGATGTCAAAACTGCCCAAAGCTTCCCTCTCATGGAGGGCTGTCTCTTCATTGACATCTACAGGTTGAGACGTGGATGCTGCTCGGGGGTTCCACCAGGCCAGCCGATAGCAGATGCCTCTGAGGTCTTTGTGCGCGTCAAGGAAGTGGAATGAAGCACAGGCAGGGCACACTCCCCCAACTCCAGCTGAGTTGGGCGGAGAAAGGGTTGAGAGCGAATCAGAGAAAGGCCCAAGGGACCGGAGGCAAAGATTCACAAAGGAAGCTCCATGACGAAGCCCGCTTCCAGCAGCCCAAGACGAAGCACAACCGTCTCGATTCCGAGACATGAAGTTCTCAGAGCGTAGCCTTCCATCTAGGGAGTATACCTTGGACCCTAAAGTTTTTGCCCTTGGTTTCGGGGACCCTGTTTTCAGAAAGGAGTGAAAGGGCCATATTAGGAGTTCGTTAAGGGGAACCTTTTGGGGGTACTACCTGAGGGGGTATGAGTCTTAATCCCTTGATTCCAGACTCCAAGAGCGAGCTGAAGCTAAAGCTCAACAAACACACATACACGCCCAATACTGGAAGCACAAGAGTGCGTTGAAGTCGTGACGTGCAAGTGGCTGCGTGAGGCGGGAGTAAGTGAGCAACTGCTTGTTTGTCACTTCAGCTATTCGGCATGAAGGCACAAGCTGTTTCCTACCTTCCATGGCGATTTGCGGTTGTCTTGCCGATCACACTGCACATTACAGCGTTTCAGCTCCAGAAGCACGTCCGATGTGTGACCCTTACAAAAGGCCTGCGCGCAACGCCAACAAGGACTTTGCCAAAAATCAGTGTAATCGCACAGTGCCAGGGCACCAAACACAACAATCGCATCAAAGACAAAAAAGAAGCATGGCATTAGTTTTCGTGCCACAAAAAGTCATGAGAACAACTGCTCGGTGGCAGACGTAGGGACATGTTTGAAATATCATCACGACAATACAAGTATCAACTAGTATTGAGACTGGATCAGCGTTATGCAAGCGATGGTCGATGCACCAATGCTCCGAAAAGAGATTCCTCTGCGAGACATGTACATACACATGGTAACATATGTGGTTTGTATATTTCAGAATGTCATGAATTGCACAAACCAACCTCCAGAAAAACAGGCGCCCCACCATTCTGCCCAATGAAACCCAAAATGACAAACGCGAAAGAACCCTTCAAGAAGTCGAATTCGAAAGAGACAATCATCGAAACGGCGCCTGGCCCCTGGATCGGGCACGCAGAAGGGCCTGGCGCCAGAAATCATCAGTGCCCCAAGTGGCCCCAAGTGGCCCCAAGTGGAAGTCAAGGCGAGTCACAGCTTTATGCGTACGTCTGCAGACACCGTCAATCATAGACCATGGGTCTTTACAAAGTTTTGGGGTAGTACCCTCTTCATGGGGCCACGACGCAGACATGCACGTAGGGCTTTGCATGAGATTTTCTTTAAGCGCTGCCCTGCTTTCCACTCTATGTGAAACGTGTGGGTTGACAGGGCGAACAAATGTGATCAATCCACACCGCCCTGTCCTCTTGAACAAGTACATCTGGCACAACGCACGATTCTAAATTTCTAAAGCTGAAGCAGGCTCCAGTGTGGCATGGTCCACAGCAGAGCGCTTGTTGATTGACGAATTCAGCCCACCGTTGCGAGGCTGACACTGTACCAATATGTCATCACATGCACTTGAAGAGGATGCTCAGGAAGCAGATGCTGTGCACCCTGCGACAATGAGTTGCATCATGTTGCATCCTGGGTGCACGAGCTGGCTAGATTGGGCATCCGTATGCACATAATTAGTGTACTTAGTGTACCTTCACCGCGCCCATGATCTGTCTGATCATTTCCCGGTTGTGAGTCTCATTGGTCTGCGGTGTGAAGGTGCAGTCCTCATCCAGCGGAGGCCGGCGGAACTCTTTGCTGGGGCCCTCTGAGAGTTGGAAGGGCTCAGGGACAGTTACACCTTCGTGCACGGCAACGCTCTCAGGACGGAACACGCGCTGTTCGCGCTCCAGCTTCTCCTGCTGCTTCTTGAGGGCTAAACTCTTGAGCTCGAAGAAGCGATCCAAACCACTGACCGCAATGGGCTTCTGGCTGTCCTGAAAGACCTCCTTCACGCGCGGAGCAAACGTGCAGTTGGCGGCTTTCTCCTCTTCCAGCTCCCGGCGCCTCTCAAGCAGGTACTCGGCCTTCTTCTCCTGCTCCTGCCGGATGCTCTCCAAAAGATCAGACCTATTTGCGTAGCGAGATTTGATGTGCGAAAAGCGTTTCGAGCTCCGTGGATCCAGCTGTGGACGGAAACTGCACTCGTCGGACAGCCACTCATCTTCGCCTGCCCGATGCTTCGACATGGCCGAGCGATAAAGACGCTCATGCGGACCAGACTCTTCGGGCCTACCCGAAGAAAAAGTGGATGCCTCGTTGCGAGAGCTGGCAAGCATCTCGGAGACGGCATTGATCTGCGGTTTGAAGGTACAGTCCTTGCGGTGCAGCTGCTCCAGCTCCACACGAGTCTGCTCGCGGCGCTCGACGTCTTGAACCGCGAGGCGGTGGATGCGCTCTTCTGGCGTCTCGCCCAAGTCCAAGTGGTTCCCCGTGGTCGGTTGGAAGCAACAGTCGCTTTCGGCGTGACGCGTGCGAACCTCCAGTCTCTTCTGCTTTGCCAGCTCGAAGGTCTGCTGTCTGGTAAGGAAGTCCTGCTGAGGGCCCTGGAAGTACACGGAGCCTTTGCAGATCCTCCTCGACGTGTCATCAACGCTGGGGAAGGACTGCAACGACTCCTGATGAAAGTCCTGCAGTGCAGCGCGCCGCTTCTCTTTCTCCTGCGCCTCTGCATAAAGCCGTTCCTCGACGGGTCCAAGCTGCCTCAGGCAATCGACTTGGCCCTGCGAAGCGCACCTGTACAGCACGTCGCGCTTCTTCTGAACGATCCGCTCGCTACGGTTGGAGATCTTTGGCTGAAAAAGGTTTTCAGAACGCCTTTCCTCGGCCAACTGGGCGCTGCGCACCCTCTGCTCACGTCTTTGGCGTAGCTCATCTGCCCGCAGATACAAGGGCACCGTGTGGGTTCCTTTGCTGCGTGGGTTGATGTTTGGCTGGAAGGTGTAAGAACACAGGGCATCTGCCTCCATAAGCTCCTTGGCCTTGTTCCTCAAATTGGCCCGCTTGTCCGCCTCGTGGAACAAGCGTTCTGGCAAGGGCTCGGCGAGGCAGCTGCGGGACCTTCTGGCATAGTACTCAGAGCGGGTGTTGATCGAGGGCTGGAAAGTACACTCGTCCATCTCCTGCAGTTCCTTCTCCTGCCGGGCTTGGACATGCTTCATCTTTGCCGCCTTGTGCTGCATTTGCCATGAATGGAGCCGTCGCTCGAAGGGCTGAGGCCTCTCTCCATTACTTCGCCTGCGCCGCTCTGTCGAGTGGCTCCCGACTCTTCCGACCTCGCCTCTCTCATCCTTCTTTGGCCGCGCCTGAGGCGCGGACTGCGGCCGGTGTTGCCTGGCTCTTTCTGCACCTCTCGCGGTCCTCTCCAGGTCAGGGCTGGCCGACTTGGGGTTCTCAAAACTCGGAGCGCTCTCTGCGGGCAGACGGGCCAGGACATCCGCAAGCAAACCGTCTCTGATCTCCGTGTCCACTGCATCTGTATACTTTGGACTGGCTTCCTGCAAGCGCAAGTCGGAAAGGTCGTTCTCCTTGTACTCCTGGGACAGGACGGTCGCATAATCCTGGAACTTCGGAGCATCCGAGCCATAGAGCTTGTGCTGCAGGCGTTGCCGCCGCTCTTCCAGGAGTTGCTGTACCAAGAGATCTCTGCGCGAGACCCCACTCTCCGTGGTCATTGCGGTCATGGTGCTTTTAAGCCATCGCACGACGCGCGACGCCCAGCTACAGCTACTGCGCGGCAGTGATAAGATTATTGCCACTGCTGTTGTTTAGACTAGACGTGGAAAAATCATGGAAGGGTACAAGGTCTCAAAGAATCAGGCGAGTCTTCAGGGCTCCATGACCATGCGTGGACATCCTCCACGGCTGCGGAAGCCTTGGCCAACTGCACAAAAGTGGGGGCGCAGCTGGGCTTTCGTTTGCGTCTTTGATGGCCTCTCAGGTCCCTCGCGGCACGGGATGCTCTGCGCTCCATTTTTACGCTGTAGTTCAGCAACCCAAGCTGTAAAGGAGGCGTCCGCAGTTGGGAGCTGCTTCCGCAAGTCGAGTCTCATGGTGGCCAATGCCAGCTTTCCAGGCGCCGCCACTTTCCTGCGGCCGCACGACGCATCTCCGCTCCTGAGGAGTCCAGGGATGCTTTCTTTGGCGGCGCTCTACTCAAAGGGACCTGTCACGCAGTCATGAGTACGTGACCATTCTACGCAGCCACTGCACAATCACTCTTTGGCAAACTTAACAAGTACTACGCTGCTGGATTTGTTGAAGCTATTGCTTGAACGCAGGGCTGAAATCCGAAGAGGTGAGACAGGACAGACTACGATCTGTCCACTGGGTTTGGTTTGCAGGCTTGCCTGGGCCCCAACACCCTCACTTGTCGCCGAAACCGGTAGTTGAGGAGGGCATGACCCTGACAGGCAAAAGCACGCAAACCGAAGCCCACGTATGGAGTATTACGGGGTCCAGTGCGCACCACCTCCCACAGCCTCTATTCTCACCACTGCGCTGCTGACGAGTCAAGGCCCTGTGAGGAAGGTAGGTTCATCCGTGGACGGACCAGATGTCAGAACCTTGCACGACGGGAACCCAAAACATCACATCAATCGCAACCAACCACATTTCAGCATCTGTTATGTGATGTATTGCAGGGGCTCCATTCCGCAGGGGAAAAGTTTCGGTGCATCTACAGCAGAAGAGACCACACCCACCCCCACCCTACCTCACAGAGGCCTTAAAGACGATCCTTGATCGAAGCAACACTGAACTCGCCCAAGGTGTCGCCGCCACTCACTGTCTCAATGGAGGTGCCCATCAAGTCATCCGGCCTTGAATGCGAGAAAAGCAATGACAGCGCTTAAGGAAATCATCCTGGATAGCTTGAAAAACCCTAGCTGCCTGGAGCCCTCTGCAATCCCTCGCAAAACTCCCGAAAGCCCTCCTCTAACTTGAAACCCACCAAAACCCTCCCAAAACAGTGGAAAAAACAAGCGTTGCCGGTTAAACATGCCTGGCTGTACCTTGCAAAAGCCAAGCCAGGGGGCATCTTCACGCTGGTGGATTTTTGCTCCGGAAGGCGGATCGCAGGGGCAGACAGGTCGTACATGTCGCAGTCCCTCTTGATCAGCAACTGCACGTCTCCTTGCTTAGCACAACAACCCAGGAGGCACGTCGAAGACTCCCACAGGCCACAAAAAGCCATCATGAGCCCAACTTGGAGGTTCATGGTACTTATCAGCCAATTATAACTGTACTCCTAACTGTACTTATGACCATATTGGGGCACCTCCAAGATACTTATAACCATATTACGGCATATTTTGGGCACCTCCCAAGAACTGCGTCCAAGCATCCATGGGTCTGCTTGCGCACGGTCGGCATCAGCGCATCTACCCGATCTTGCGAGAGCTGAATGCCGCAGAAGATGCCCCTGAGTTTGGGGATTACTTGGAGGTTCATGGGTACTTATAACCCCCCATTTTGTAAGTCTACATATAACCTGCTCAGAGGACCTAGGGGGCTTTTAAGTAGAGTGAAAAATTGGGGTTTTAAGTACCCCTGAACCTCCAAGTGTTCAGGAGCTGGATGTAGAAATTGAATGGCATCGGCATCGACTCCACGAACATATGTATATATATATATGTATAAGTGTATATATATATATATAGAAGTATACATATATCTTATATAAACCATGAACTCGTGTTTTGCAGTCTTGTGTTGTTGGGTTCGGGAGTCGCTGGGCGGCTCGAAAAGAGAAGGCTCATCGACAACCCGGGTTTTGCTTCTTTGTCGGAATGAAGCCGCGTTGCGGCCCTGAGACAAGATGGCTGGGTTGGCTGGTGGCTCGCTCTGACACTACACCTAAACCCTAAACCCTAAACACTAAAACCCTAAACCCTAAACCTTAAACCCCCAAACCCTAAACCCTAAACCCTAAACCCTAAACCCTAAACCCTAAACCCATCTCGCGCCTGAAGCATAGGTTTAAGCCAAGGGACGGCTTCGTTCTGCTGCCAACTTTCGGCGGTGGGCAAGGCGTCAGGACTTCACGTTTCATCAGTCGCCCTTAGGGCTTCAAGGTTTAGGGTTTAGGGTTCAGGGTTCAGGGTTTAGGGTTTAGGGTTCAGGGTTTAGGGTTTAGGGTTTAGGGGCTGCTACATTGCTTGTCTGCAAGACATTCCACGCTCCAGTCTCCCTTCTGCTCAGCCTGAAGGCCCCTAGGCCAAGTCTCCGTTCAGGTACGTCATGCGCTCCCGCTCCCCATTAGCTGAGAAGAGCATGCCCTCACCGTCCTGGGGGCGCAGAGAAGCCCTCAAACGTAGACCACCCACGTTTATCGCTACTTCTTCTGAATAGATTGCTAGTTATCATGCTTATTATGCTTACTATGCTTATTATGCTTCTTATGCTTATTCTGCTTATTCTGCTTATTATGCTTATTCTGCTGATTATGCTTATTATGCTTATTATGCCTATTATGCTGATTATGCTGATTATGCTTATTATGCTTATTGCCATGGCCAATTTCTTGCTATATTTGCTATTCAACGAAATTCAAAGTGCGATGATACTCTCCGAGGAGCATATTTGCCATGGCTCCAGGCTCCCCGATATTGCGAGCCGTCGGAAAAGTAGTACACGCCAAGGCCGCTGCACTGTCCTGGTGTTGGGGGCTTCTGCTTTTGAGGGCCTAGGGTGTGGAGATGCTTGGAACGTGTTTAGGGGGCGCGGAAAAAATGCTAGAACAGTCATCTCCCTGGCTGCCACAAGCCAGACACAGCCCTCCCGTTCGAAGCAATGACACGTCCCAAACATGCATGGTATTGCATGGTCTTAGCAAAACCGCCGAGGTGCCGTTGTACCACCATCCATCATAGGTATCGCCATTGGCATACTCCTGATTGCGCTTTGTAAGTCGACGCCTGTGCCTTGGCCTGCCTCTCCCCCCAGCTGCATGGTGCATTCTGAATTTGCAGGGTCCCTCTATGCCATTACCAACTGGGGCCTGTTCCAAGGCAGGGTCTCCCTTGCAGTGGCGCTTCCTATACGGGACGTTTTACAAGAGGAGCCGGAACTTTAGGACAATCCCCAGCTCATGTATTCCACCATGTTCCACCCGAGCACTGGCCCAGCCTGTACGCCTTTGCCATGCCTCTTTCCATCATCCCACTCTCCTGCAGTCAACTCCCGTGGCAAGAAGCTTAAGGTCTAGGATCTTGTTTACCACCCCAATGCTCATAAGACTCATAAGCTTCCAAGGATATGAACACCTGCAGAGCTGACTTAGCTGATCTCGAGATGTTGCTTACCGGCTGCCATTCCTCAACCACTCGGGCTTAGGGTTTAGGGTTTAGGGCTTAGCGTATAGGGTTTAGGGTTTAGGGTTTAGGGACTCCCTTCGAAGGGCGGTGCATCCGGCGACCAACTTCTAAGGGGGGTAACGAGCAAACACAAACAACCTCTGCCGAACACTCGGGTTCTAAGATGTTGTAAGGTTTCGGGCTTGGGGTGCATCGCCTCTGTGTTGCGATCCGTGTGACCTCCATGTGGCAACCCTCCACCAACAGATCACATCCCCAGTTGCACCAAGGTAGACGGAAGCTTCCTGGAAGTGCAACAACTCGAACCCTCGGCTCCACAACCCTGAAAAGGCGAACATATCGGTCCTGTGTACTTGAGGTTCTCCGGGCTGATGTAAGTGCCCTGTCCGTGCTTCCTGCCGGTGTGCCACTGGCCTTCGTAGACGCTACCATCCTCGGCAGGGCATTTTAGGGTTTAGGGTTTAGGGTTTATAAGGGTTTAGGGTTTAGGGTTTAGGGTTTAGGCTTTAGGCTTTAGGCTTTAGGCTTTAGGGTTTAGGGTTGAGGGTTTAGGGTTGAGGGTTGAGGGTTGAGGGTTTAGGGTTGAGGGTTTAGGGTTTAGGGTTTAGGGTTTAGGGTTTAGGGTTTAGGGTTTAGGGGGACCCTTTTTGCCTTAGACAGCCGCCTCATTGCAGGATAATTTGACGTGGTGTTCAAAGGAATGAAACAGGAAATCGGTCTTCGGCGCATCTCGAAGGTCCTCGATATCTAGGAAGGCAGCATCTGAACCTTTTCAGACGCTATAGCACTGTGGCATCCTGACGTGGAGCGTCCCTAACCACTTTTGACCCTACACCCGCAGCCCTTCTTTGCAGCGGCGCTCTGCTGATATTCCGGCAAAGCCGCTCTCCAACCCGGCACACTCTAAACCAGAAACTCTTATAAACCCCGTAAAATCCTGACAGAAACTCATAAACACATACCCTCACACAGCCATTCGCAAGCAGGAGTCGGGCCAGACCTGCCGGCCCCTGCCATGGAATTTATCGATCTCGAACTGGCCAACGTACTTCAGCCCCGTCCTGGCTTCGTAGGTTCTTCTTCCCATTTTCCCCACCTGCCTAGCAACCTTGCGCCGCACTTTAGGGTTCAGGGCGGGTCACCTGAGCGAACCCCCACTTTATGCGGAAACTGCATGGCTTAAAGTGACTGAAGATGTTTGTGGTTTCCGAGGCTGAGGGGTTTCGGATTCAGGGTAAATTCGCTTAGGGAACTTCGGGTTCAGGGATCGCTTAAGGCTTCGGAGCTTCGTGGCGATAAGGCGCTTTAGGCCCAGGCACTCTGTGTTCTCAAGCGTTCCGTGTCCACTTCTCAGGTAGAGCTTAAACTCGCCCTCGTAGTAGCTCGCCCCACCATCCAGCTCCTTGCGCAGGGGCCCTGCCCTTCTCTCGACGAATTGTGCTTACGTTTAAACTTTACTTCACTACTATGAGACCTTGGGTTCGAAATCTCAGCTCAGACTATTGTAGGGCAGGCTATATTCGAGACGCTGCTTGACTGTGAGCAGCTGTGCAGCATGTAGGCTTATGCAGACCCTTCCGAAGTCGTGGGCCCTTTTTTTGGAGATTCTACGTAGCCCTGAAGGCATGTAGGGCAGGCAAGCAAGCCCGTGCAATGTCCTCGCGACCGAAGCCAAATTGCTTCCTGCCAGACATGCGGCATCTTGGGGCCAATTTCAGGAGGGTGGAGGCCATGGAATCTGGGACTACTGAGGGTTCACCATCATCTGACGGGCCGACTGTACAAGTCCTCTTGCCGTAGACCATTGAAACAAGGACAAAGCGGAAAACAGTGGCCTTCCGATGTCAGACTGCAGGCCATGCTTCTCGCGCTGGGCCTGCGAGGACAGCTGTGAGGCCCTGTGCTTCGGCCTTTGCGAGGGTTGTAGGAAAGGGTTCACATGCACAATGCAATCCGCCTTCACCACCAAGGACGACAGCATCTCGGACCTTTCTGTTAACAAGAAAGAAAAGGCGACGAGGCCCCACAAACCGAGGAACACATCCTGACCACCATGTTTTCGGGGGGAACCTTGGATTTAATCTCCGGTTTCTCCATATTTTGAAAAGAAAATCTGTCGATTCTCCCTCTCTCTGTTGAAGCGGAAAGCCGGTAACTTCCAGATATAGTAATCAGAAAACCGGTTGGATTTCACGCCACTAGGAGAACCTGTAGTTTTTTTAATATTTGAATAGCAACCTCTCTATTTCCTCTGCATTTCAGTCTATTCACCATCTGTAAAACGAATACCTCTGCTTTCTCTGCATTTTAATGGAAGAATCTCCAATTTGCTCTATGTGTCAGTAGGACAACATCTGCTTCTGTACATTCTCATAATACACAAAGCCTAGGGCCTACATCATCCCTCCATTTACAAAAAATGCAACAACCGTGGAGGGGTAGCAGCCCCCCCCCCCCCCCCCATTTGCAAACAAAAGCATCCCAGCGTGGATCACATCTCCTCCTTTCGATTCGCGTTTTGGGTTGCAGCCCCAGCCAGAGGACCCAGGCCGGAGGAAGCACCGCACGGGACCAGAGGACCAGCAGCGCACGGGACCAAAGGACCAGCAGACCGGAGGACCAGCAGACCAGCGAACCAGCAGACCAGGGAACCAGCAGTCCACTTTAAAAATACCCAAAAACACGGGCACTCCCAGCATTATCCAACATTGCAAACTTTTCCGGAGATGCGCCGTCATGTGAAGTCTTTCAAAGCAGAGCTCGAGCACTTCAAGCAAGAGAGCATGCGAGCGCGCGGCATAACCTGGAGGCCACGACAGAGACGTTTCATCGAGGGCACCGCTTTTGGGGTTAGGTCTTGCTTTTCTCAAGCAAAAGATGATGTCCGAGGGTATCGCTTTTGGGGATAGGCATCGCTTCCACAGCACCAAAGTTTCCTAGAGAGGCGCGGGATTTACTCAGTCGCTCATGTCAAGCATTTGCCACAGCTGCGTGCTGGACCTCGCTAGGTTGAAAACTTTCGGCCGAGACGCATGGTCGTCAACTTCACAGTAACGGCAACAAGGGCGCAACGCGTATGTGGCGCCAAGCCACCCCAGAGCCGCTGCACACACGAAGGCTTATTGTGCAAACATGCTTAGATGGGGATTCAGACCTACCAGCGCAAGGTGCTATAAAGTCTGTTCAAGTGTTGCAGGTCCCGGGACCTTTCTGCGCATGGCCGCAAATGGCTGCAGTCACGGGCAACTAGGCAAAGCGGAGTCTCACGCTAACTGTGCTTGCAGAGCCCTTTGTGCAAAAAGAATGTTTCATGGATGAAACCAAGGCCATACTGTGCTTCAGAAGCTCAGTCCCCTTCCTCACAACTTTCTTTGTTTTTGCATGCGGGGTTTTTCGTCAGTGCCGTCGTCTACAGTCACAAAGAAACGAGGTCACGCAAGGCCTCCCGGCAAAGGACTCCTGAGGGGTCATGGGCTCTGTCCAACCTTTTCAGAGGTTTAGGGTTTAGGGTTTAGGGTTTAGGGTTTAGGGTTTAGGGTTTAGGGTGTAGGGTGTAGGGTGTAGGGTGTAGGGTGTAGGGTTTAGGGTAGCTGGGGTTCAGATCGACTTAGAGAGCGTGATGCGCCGGATGCGAGGCTTTCTGTTGCCATTGAAAAAGCCCTGTTCTGCGCGTCAGCGCGCAGAACTGCGACGTTCGACGGGGAAGCCCTAAGGGGCTCAGATGCGAAGTCTTGCAAGGCTCTGCAGGCATGCACCCGTGTCTAAGCAGATGTGCTCTTGCATCATGTTAAGAGCCCCTCTTCCCCTGTACTCCTATGCAAGCCCTCAAAGGCAACTGTCAACAGCCGCCTTTGGGACCCCGTTATGTCTCGAGTGGATCAAGGCACCATAGACCGTAGCGTCTTAGGCTTTTTTCGAGGGTTTGCGAGTTGTTGTTTCAAAGGGATATAGTACAGAGTCCTTGGTCCCACTCGAGCGGATTGTTTCAAGACTTGGTTCTTGCTCTTGCTCTCCGGGTCTTTGTAGACACTCTGATACATTGACATAAGCCTACCAGGCCTACCACTTCTTGTGGCCCAGACAGTTGCGCCCCAGACCTCTTACAAGCGAGCAATGCTTGAAACGTGCAATGTGGGAATGCTCAATGGAGCGACAAAGCTGCGGTTGGGATCAAGACTCTGCCACCGTCTCACAGGTCCTCTGCGATAAGACCTGGTCCACGCATGGTGCACGACGCGATGGCCAATGAGCATGCTGCACCCTTCAGAACTTACAAGATGCCCTGTTGCTGCTACTGCTTCTGCTGCTGCTACTGCTGCTACTGCTGCTACTACTGCTACTCCTCCTTCTCATACTCTCCTCCTAAGACTCCTGCTACTTACTACTACCACCGTGACTACAGCAACGACAAGAAACAAACAAGACTATACTACCTGCCACTTGCTACGCCCTACGTACTACGCCCTACGTACTACGTACTACGTACTACGTACTACGTACTACGTACTACGTACCACGTACTACGTACTACGTACCACGTACCACGTACTACGTACAACGTACTCCGTACTACGTATTACGCACTATGCACTACGCACTACATACTACGTACTACGTACTACGTACCTACTATGTACTACGTACGACGTACATCTATAGTACGTACATCTACGTACTACGTACTCCGTAGTACGCACTGCGCACTACGCACTACGCACTACGTACTACCTACTACCTACTACCTAATACCTACTACCTACTACCTACTACTTACTACCTACTGCTGCTGCTACTGCTTTACTGCTTTACTGCTTTACTGCTTTACTGCTTTACTGCTTTACTGCTTTACTGCTTTACTGCTTTACTGCTTTACTGCTTTACTGCTTTACTGCTATACTGCTATACTGCTAGTGCTAGCGCTAGTGCTAGCGCTAGTGCTATAGTGCTAGGTGTAGTAGCAGCAGCAGGAATAGTAGTAGGAATAGTAGGAGGAAAAAAAGTAGTAGTAGTAGTAGTAGTAGTAGTAGTAGTAGTAGTAGTAGTAGTAGTAGTAGTAGTAGTAGTAGTAGTAGTAGTAGTAGTAGTAGTAGTAGTAGTAGTAGTAGTAGTAGTAGTAGGAGTAGCAGTAGCAGTAGCAGTAGCAGTAGCAGTAGCAGGAGCAGCAGCAGCAGGAGCAGGAGCAGGAGCAGCAGCAGCAGCAAGAGGAGGAGGAGGAGGAGGAGTAGGAGCAGGAGCAGGAGCAGGAGTAGGAGTAGGAGTAGGAGTAGGAGTAGTAGTAGTAGTAGTAGTAGTAGTAGTAGTAGTAGTAGTAGTAGTAGCAGTAGCAGTAGCAGGAGAACAACTGTGACTCTGACGGCAAAGGCTACTACGTCTTCCACTACGACTTCATACGATTGCGACAACCACTACGAGTCTACCAACCACAACTGCCACGCTACCGCTACCAGCATGGCGACGACGACTGCTGCCAAGACCGCCCCTGCCACCGATATCTCACCACAACTACCATCAGTTCTTGCGACTCCTGTCAAGGCTGCTATGGAAACCGCCCAAATGCAAGGTGCGCTCCAAGCTGCGCAACGTGCAAACTGTCGTTGCCTCTCCTGGCAAAGCAAAGCAAGCATCGCCTCTTAAGATATCACGGTCTCAGGGCGGGGTCCAGTTGTAGAGCAGTTTTTACGCGCTCCAACCTTAGAGTGTTGGCTAATCCTTTTCGGCCACATGCTTGTGTCGTGCCGTGGAGGTACCGGAACGTTGAGATTCCGGTACGCGCTGCCGTTTGCTAGCTGCCAGAACGTACCGCGGAATGAGCGGAAATGCATGGACGCTTGGGAACGCGGCGTGACACTTCACAGTGCCCAGAGATCGTCACAGCGCTCGTGGCACGGTGGCGTCTTCTCTTTTCTCCAATGCTGAATGCATACCGATTCAAAGTTGAGGTTGTCTTTGCCAGGACCATCAGCATGTTTCGGAACTGAAGGTTTCAGAAGGTTTGGTATCCTGGCTACAAGGTACCTTGTCACTGACAGGATGCCCCCCACGGATTTAACAGCTGCAACCTGGCTGTTGCCAGAGGACTACACCTGCTAAGCAGCCTGAGACACTGGAGGCGCACATCGCGCAGGCAAGGGAAGGGAAGACAGAGAGGGGTCTTGCCGAGCCTTGCCTCTCCTTACAGTAGCGGGCAAGCTAGCGACCCAAGAATCTATCTCCCCATCCTCACCCCGGAGCTGCCCTAACTAAACCTCAAACCCTGACTCACTTGGAGCTATCCCCTGTATCGCAGTCAGTGATCCCTACAGGGACCCTCAGAACTGGAATAGCTAGCAGCAGATTGCAACCGGCACCCTCTTTCGGGATCTCAAATCTCAGAACACAAGACCGCACACAGCAAAGAGCCAACGCTTAAGGGGACAGACCTCCAGGCCGGGACCCTTCGGCACAATGAAACATTCGCGGCGTAGTTTCGCCTAGGTGGCAGCGAGGTGGGGGGAAAGTGGGGGCTCGGGATTCAGGGGCTCCCAAGCTTTCGGAGCTCCTTTTTTTGGGGGGAGGAGGGGCCTTGAAACACTCACTCCCCCAAGATCTTGTCTTGACAGGCCTCACATCCTGCAGGCAGGCCACGATTGTGGGCGGCGTCCCCTGCGCGCCCAAGAAGACTCGTACAATGTAGCGCTGCTGCTCTGCGTCGAAGCCATCAACGTGGCCCCAGTGCCCATTGAAGTGCCTGAGCTTTGTGCAAAAGCGGGTCCGTTAACAGTCTGCTTTGGATTCTCTGATGAAAAGCGACACCTTCGACACTAAAGTGGCAATTGTCCATGCCACAGAACTTGATGCTCACAGACATCTCGAAACCGCTGGGCTGGGCTCATGCGCGCTGTCAACCTGCCAAGGTGCGGCGCATGGACCAGGCCAGTGAGGAGGACCCGCTGGCCAATGATCTGCTCTGAAGCTCCTGGGGCGAGTTTTCAGCTCGCGCCGAAACCCAGAAAATCCCCCCCAGTCCTACGGCTACCGACATATCTTTACATCTGCTGGCCGTCCTCGAAGCTCCGGCTCCGGCGACCTCTGTGCTCCTCGAGTGCGGGAGCTCCTGCGCTGCGCGCGAGGCGGATGCGCTGTGTGCACCCTGGACAGTGCCTCGGCTGAGCAGCGGCAGCAACATGCAACTGGAGCAGTCGTCATGAGGCTCTGATATCCGAACAGCCAAGCTGCGCAATCTGGCTCCGGGGTGGACACCCTTCGTCCTTCTTGCATGGTTGGCAAGGCCGGGGTATCAAGGAGCTTGCGGGAGTAGAACGACCGACGGGTGACGACTCGTTCCGAACCCGTGGAGGTCGTGATGGTACTGGCAGTCGCCGCAGCAGTGGTACACGTTGACACCGTGGAAGTAGGCGAGTCCGCCCGCTTCTGACAGGTGGCCACCTGAGATGGTCTGTGCAAGACCTTTGCAGCTGGCCTCAGCTTCTCCGGAGCTTCATTGGGCTCTGGCTCGTCATCCGAAACCATTCTGCAGATCTCAGCTGCTTCGGCCATGAGGGCCTGTTCCTTTCTGCGCGCAATAGCATGCTCCATGCGCTGCCGGACCTTCTTGCCAGCCCGTCTCCTGGGCTTGTAGCCCTTGTCTAGAGAGCTGGCCGAATCCACGAAGAGCTCCAAGCTCCGGCAGGCTGCGGGGGCACTGCCGGCGCGGCGCCTCGGCTCCACCTCAGCCTCCTCGGCCTCAGCTGCTCCAGCCTCGGCATCCTTGGACAAAGGCTCCTGGCCCTGAAGGGCCCGCAGGGCGGCTCGGGTGCGTTTTGCCCGGATCCGCTTTCCAGAGCGGTAGGTCCTCTTCTTGGCCTTCACCTGCGGCTCTAGGAAGCAGCACCTCGGGGGAGCGCTTCTGGCCCGCACGGCGGATGGACACTCGCTGGCCAAGCTTTTTGGGATGTCGGGCTTCGCTTCAGGCGCACCCGAGGACAAGGGGGGAAGATCTGGCAATCTGCTGTGCTCTAGGGCCTCTAGGGCGTGCGATTGCCCAGGCCGGGCCGCGCTGTCATGACAGCCGTAGGTTCTCACATCAGGCATTTCAGGGGCGGCGTGTGGTGGCAGAGGAACCCTCCCACTCCGCACGGGGTATTGGAAACCTGCTTGGACGTAGGCGTCCTCACCACAAGGCACGCTCGAAGGCACGGCCGAAGGCACGGCGGAAGGCACGGCGGAAGGCACGGTCGAAGGCACCTGTGGCAGGCCCGAGGCTTCTGCGGGGGCCTGGAGGATGTGTGGAACCGAAACAGGGACTTGGGAAGAGGGCGCTAGGAGCGGGAGCTGCTGTCCCCTGAGGTCCACAGAGCTGTGTAGGACTCCACCACCGACAACCGTGCCCAGGGCACTGGCAGTCTGTAAGGCCATGGCTTGAGAGCCTGCCACTATCACCACATTGCTTGCACTGCTATGGGGCACGGCATTTGTCCTTGGCATGGGAGGGAGGGGCTCCATGGCCAGGAGGTCGGCATGTATCAAGCTACCGGGCCGGTTGTCCATCATATACTCCCAATCCGTGGAGGGGCACTTGCTTTCGCCGGACACCTGCTCGGAGCCCGAACCGGAAGACCCGCTGGAGAATCGACCTGCGCAGCAAAGATTCAGGGACTGTTCCGCAAGGACTTCCAGTGCTGCTGCGTGCATTTGCATGAACTTTACTTAAAGACCTGCTAAACCCTTGAGCCTGGCCTTCTTCTTCTTCTGCACCTGCCGAGGCATGTCGACGAGACTTCCTCTTCTCCTTGCACCAGTTTGGGACATCGGCCCTCTTCACAGCCGTGTCCCTCCCACGAACCACTGCAGGTGCTGGGGGGATACTGTCAGGGACGGTGTCGGGGATGCTGTCGGGGACGTAATCTGCACTACTGCAGGGAGGTGGAGATGCTGGCATGCTATGCTCAACAGCGCAAAAGGCAGTGGAGCACTGCACGTCTGCAACCTCTCCCTCCAAAGGTGGTTGAGACAAAAAGGCAGCCCCTGGCGGCCCTGGTGGCCCTGGCTGGCTTGGCTGACTCTGCGAGCTGGGGCTTCTGGTCGAGTCCTGGCGTTCTGGGAGCTGCCCGAGCTCCTGTGCTGGCTCCGAGCGCTCCTGCGAGGGCTCTGTGCGCTGAGGGTTCTGTGATGGGACTGCTGGGCCAGACTTCGTGGCCGCGGTCGGGCTATCACAGCTGTCATGCTCCAGGGGGAGGACGACATCGGCCTTCAGGAATTGAAGGCGAACCCTGTCTGTTCGGGCCAGCTGACGCCGCATGGACTGAAACTGGCACGTGCCATTCACGCTCATCAGCTCATCACCTCGCCGGAGCGGGCGCAGGCCTCGCAGCAACACTCGTGTGACCACATAGGACATCACGTGACTCACCATCACCCCGATTCCTGTGACTAGGACGGGACTCCTGGCCTTGTGCCTGACGTTCCTTGAGCCGGCCAGCCGGAGACTTAGGCACCAGGCCCGCGATCAGAAACCTCGGCATCGGCAAAGGATCTGGCTATCTAAACGGATGCCACTTCGTCGCTTTGGGCTACTTACTTTCTCGCCGCCCTCTTTTCGAGCTCACAGGCATTTGGGAGCCATTTTCAGCTTGAGGCAGGCTCCCCGTTCATGACATCTCGCGATCGATGGGTGCAAAAGAGAAGCCCTGAAACTCTACTAACCCCACATGTCCCCCCAAAAGGCTCAAGGACGGTTCAAAAGGAACCCTAAACCCTAAACCCTAAACCCTGAACCCT
Source organism: Symbiodinium natans (assembly GCA_905221605.1). Taxonomy (NCBI): domain Eukaryota; class Dinophyceae; order Suessiales; family Symbiodiniaceae; genus Symbiodinium; species Symbiodinium natans. The sequence continues at coordinate 50,909 of CAJNDS010000448.1, read as the reverse complement.
GAACCCTAAACCCTAAACCCTAAGCCCATGTCCCGTGCCGAGGGGCCTCTCGGCCTCAAAGGCTTGGACGTGCCAAACGAAGCCCCAGGGCTCGCTGTGGGATCTCCGCTCCAAGGTGATCTCTACGTAGTCCTTCGGAGGCATCGGGTTTAGGGTTTAGGGTTTAGGGCTTCGGGTTTCGGGTTTCGGGTTTGGAGTTTGGGGTTTAGGGCACTCCACTCCAAAGTCGGGGCTTCAAGACTATGCCAGATAACTTCAACAAGCCTTTGCTCATTCGAATCGTGGGGGTTTTACTGACCCTAAACCCTAAACCCTAAGCCCCCAAGAGAGAGAGACCCGCAGGTGGCCTCCGAGAGATCCTCGGGCACATTGCCGTCGAAGGCCGGCGATGCCTCCTCGCTTTCTTTCCGCCACCGCAGGGCAGCCTTGCCGGGCATGCCCCCACCTTGGCTTGTTGTCAACAAGCCCACAGCTACACAAGGCGCAAGCTCGGCCTCAAAAACTCCACTGCAGGGGCGCGACCGGCCCTCTTGCCACCGCAAGCCGAGGAGCTGTTTGATGGTGCATTGCGCAACACAAGTCGCGCAACGGCAGCTGCGAAAAGGAAGGCTGCTATCAACCTGCGGCAGCAACAAGAGCCGTCTTCTGCTGCTTAGGAAAGGGCTACAGCCAGGCAAGCGGCGTCCAACAGGCCAGCCAGCCCACACCTGAGGAGATGTCACCTGTGCCGCGATGCAGGCTCAGGGCTTTTCGCAATTCTGCCTTAAAGGCTTTGTGGCACATCCCCAAACCCTAAACCCTAAACCCTAAACCTTTTTTTGTTATAACCCTTTTTAAGCACGGACTGAGGCTGCCGGCAACAATAACCCTAAACCCGAAACCCTAAACCCTTGGGCGCCTGTAGCCTTCAGAGCTGACAGAGGGATCTCCGTGTCCATGTGGGCCTAATTTTTCAAAGAAGCCACGGTTTGAAATGAAACAGGACAACTGCACAACTTCTGGAACATTGCCTCAAAGAAATCGATTTGCTTCTCGTGCCAGTCCTTGTGCGATATCGAACGGCAAGACAAACGTCCAGAGAAATATGCGAAGCTGTGATTGAGACACCTCTCGCTGCAACCCGGTGGCACTCAACCCCATGAGGGGAAACTAGCTGGCAATTCAAACATGTCTACTGCGTGCTTGGCTGTTTGAGCCTAAAAGCAACCACCACGTACGGCAGGCACTTCTCCTCAGAGGACATACACGTGCTTTACGAAGCTGAAATTGACTGACTCTACATCTTTGCGGCCATTGTGGATGGAGCCAAAACTAAGCAGCTAACTTTATGGGACTCTTAAAGCGCAGGCATGCCGGCATGCCCTTCTCACACAGTAGCAGGCAGCGCAAGGGCTTCAAATCCGGATCCCCGTTGGCTTCAGGCAGCTTTGACGCTCGCACTCGCAGAGGGGTAGCAAGGCAACGGTCCGCAAGCCTACCTAGGTATACATGATTCAGAGTGAAACCTAAACTCGGTGGCGATCCGAAGCAAGAAGCAGATGTGGTATCAACGGGCTCTCAGTAATGAAGGTAGCTGTTGATGGCCACCGTTGAAGTCGTCTGCTTCTCTCTCACTTGTGTCTTCGACACAGCAAGACGTGCCTATCAAGCGCGCCACGTGGGCACCTCCGCCAGCTTATCAATCAAACACAATATGTACAGCAATGGTGCCCTGCTAAGAGAAAAAACCATCCTGGAACTTCCACAGCATTTGGATCATATCCGTTGAGCTTCTAGCGGCCTGCCGAAGTGCCGTGCTTCATGTACCACGAGATTGCAGCCTCGGACGTCTGGAGGAGGGGCACCTCCGAAAATGTCTTCGGCTTCGCCCGAGTTCGGGTCATGAAGTTGGGCCGTCGCATCCGCTCCTCATTGACGCGTCTCTTCAGCAAGCCATCCGTCTCTCGCTCCAGCTCCTCCTGTCGCACGCTCTTGTCCTGCTCTAAGGCTTGCTGCACTTTCTCCTTAAAGGAGGCATGCTTTGGGCCCAGGAGCCTGGAGCTCTCCCCGGAGCGAAGCACGGACTCGAAGGTCCTCGGCACATGAGGTGTGCCGCGCCAGCGCGGTCCGCGCGGTCCGCTGAGCCCGCTGCTCGGGCGGCTCCCTGGTCCAGCGCTCCTTGGGCGCCCTTGCATGGATGCTTCACTAGGGATGGCCCTGGCCGCCGCCGCCACTCCTTCCTCCAAGCCTGTAAGTCTTCCGAAGGGAAATGCTGCCTTGTGGCCCGACGTCATCCAAACGCGAAGTCTTGCTGGGCGCCACTGAGTACGGCGGTGTGCGGTCTCACAGAAAAGGGTTGATCATGGACATCATGGTCCGTGCTTTCTGTGTCTGCGTATAAACTAGCATCTATGTAACTTACATCGAGGTAAAGTACTGCTGTTGTGTGATTTCCCGCTGTCACTCTGGGCAGATGCCTCACTGCGCACTTCGGGTCTGCTGCTTTGAAGCCAAAAAAGAGCGGTTTAGGATTTGGGGTTTGGGGTTTAGGGTTGACTTGCAGGAACCGGGGCATGACACAGCACACGACCAGGAATGCAACTCACCCTGCCTCGGGGGCCAGATCTGCCGGTGCCTCAGACGAACACTTGCTGCTGAGACAGTAGCTCCCCCATCGCCCGCCCATCGGAACTTAGGTGTTGTGAATTTGGGGGTGGGAACTGACACACTCACTCGCGCAAGAGAAGCGACAGCCTGAAGCCGGCACATGCTCGCAGTGGCCTTCGGCCTCCCAGTCCCTGCAACGCCTTGAGACAGCGAGGGCCAATGGCCAATGACTACACAAACGTCATTTTGGCATTTGGGCTCGAGACTCAGCCTGACCCACTGCACCTCCGGCAAAATGGACACAAATCTTGGACAACGAGGCTCCCGCGAAGGTGGATTGAAGCGATGAGTATGCATGGCCCACTGGCGCATCTAAATTGTCTGCATATGAATCATAATTATGAAGTTTAGCAGAACTGCATTCTAGGTTGGCTTCATTTTGAGGTGTTGAGCTTCTTCGTGTCCTCCCGGGGGCTGCTGCAAGGGTGCAGGACGCAATCGCTTGGTGCGAGCAGCATGACTCGGCTCCTGATCATGGTTGGGCCGGTGGTTCAAGCCTGGTTGTTATGTAGGCCTGACATACGGTGACCGGCCGCTTGCAACCCGTGTGATTCCAGCATTTCATGCTCTACCGAGCCACTCTTGGAATTGCGACGCAGCAGCGTTTGACCAGCCAGCCACATTCTTTCACAAGTGGCAACCCATGAAGCTCATGAAGGATTCATGAGTGATTCATGTCAGCAACGGCAGAGTGACGTGTTTCGTTGCCCGCCTGCCCTGCTGCCGCGACCCTAGAGGATGAGCCAAGCGCCCTCCCAACAGGCCAACAAACCTGCACTCTTACCTTCCAGTGTCAGGAAGACGTGCGCATTGACGGCAAAGCCGGCAGAGCAACCTAAAGCCGCATGACGCTGCAGCTCGCAGCAGTCACACGATGACTTCTTCCTCAGATCGCACATGCTCAATCAGCGCGAGCCGTTGCACTACAAGGCTGCTGAGGCTCTGCTGCCGGTGCGGGGCAGTAGCCACCGTTGCATCCGCTTTGGCCACTTGCGTAGCAACCCTGAGTCCACCAGCTTCGGTTTTGGGTTTTGTTTTAAGGGTTTGTTGCCAGCTGCCTACAGTAGCAGCCTCGCAACCACACTGCAGGGATGCAAAATGTCCATGGTCCAACACAGCGGTGTGAAAAAGGGAAGAATGACTCATGACAACACCCACCACCAATACACTAGGAGAATACACTGGGAGAGATTCTATCATGCCCCCAGAGGACCTCACAAAGCGGTTTCGGCTTTAGAAGTCAAGGTTTAGTTTAGGGTTTAGGCCTTAGGGCTAGATCTCATGCAGGCACGACATAGCACGCAGCCAGGCCTCGTCGCTCGGGCAGAAATGGTTGTGGCCTGGGCTTTAACATGGCAGAGATAAAGGGCAAAATTGCGCACACATAGTGCATGGTCTACATGTACATACATACATACAGACATACATACATACATACATACGCAGATAGATATTCAGACACTTGTTTGCGTAATGAATACGAGGCACGAGCTTAACACACATCCTCACAACTACAATAACGATAATGGCAATAGATAATGATAATGACCATAGTAATGAAAAACGATGCATTGAGAACGATCATGATCCTGATGACGGTGATAATGGTGATGATGATGATGATGATGATGAGACAAACATCTACGAGTCGAGAATGCAGAATATGGTTCGAAATAAATCATCTGGACAACTGTGCTGATTGTAAGAATGGCAACGCTAATCGTCTAATCAGCCAACTCAACTACTCCAACGAGTTCATGAATTGCCGAGTAAGCCAACTATACATCATCGTGATTTCTGGAAAAAGAAACCCCATCATCAACGATAAGTATAACTAGTGTACCGAGTCAACTAGTTATAGGAAATATAGCACGGATCTCATTGTAGACAGCTGCTGCCAAGACTCTGCAGCTGGTGCAGCATCCCCTGGCAGAAGCTACACGTCGGAACATGATGAGAAGCGCAGCGGAACGTTAGCACAGCGCTAGAGGCCAATACGCAATAGGCCGTACTTCGGAATGATCTGCTTAAGGTACCATAAAACGCAGGAATCCTGCTGGAGCCTACAGAACCAGTCCCCAGTCCCCTGAGGGCAGCTCTGCAGTTCTGCCTTTCTTGCTTGACGCCTCCCCTCCGAATCCCTGTCCACGGTTCTTCCCCTAAACTCCCTCAACCCTAAACCCTCAACCCTCAACCCTAAACCCTAAACCCTAAACCCCTAAACCCCATGTAGCCCTAACTCAGCCAGCTGGGCCCATTGTCCGGCGGGATCGGACAGCCAGATGGGCTGGGTGTGGGAGGACTCGGCGGGCTCGGGGAAGCCTCTAGGACGGCCTGCCACTGCAGCGTATGCTTGGAGCTTCATGGTACTTATTCACCAATTCTAACTGTACTGAGGGGCTTCGGGTTTTAGGATTTTGTTTTTCAAAACTTAAGGTTAGGGTTTAGGGTACTTATTCACCAATTATAACTGTACTTATACCCCACAGATAAGCCCCTTAAGTGCCCCAATGTGGTGAGAAGGCTCAAAACCTTAACCTTTTGGGCCACTTTTCCGTGCTGCTGCCAAGACACACTCGCCCAACTCCGGAAACCACACCCAGACGAAACTCCGTTCAACCGCAAAACAACAACTCCCGAAAACTTAACCTTACAAACTACAAACTAAAATGGCTGCCTTCTCCTGAGCTTTGGAGTTAGCAAGGGCTTCGACACTCACTCTCGCGCAAGACAAGCAAGGATTCATCGGGCCCGCAGCGTCAGAACTACTCGAGAAGTCGGGCCAACTGACTTCCCTTTCGGGTGGGATTGGAGTGAAGCTGGAGTGGTGGAGACTTGCAGTTGGATGCATTTTCAGTGAGTTCAGCGTCGCGCAGGCATGGTCGAGAGCATGTTTTGCAGCCAGAGATTTCGCACACCAAGGGTTTATGCAGGTTAGGGTCAGGAAGGGCTGTGCCCTGCGAAGTTGAAGGCATCTAGATTTCGCTTCTTCCAGGTCTCAAGGGGCTACTCGGACATGGAACATATTCTACGAGATACTCTGCGCCTTTCCCCAAGCTTTCATGAGGTCGAGTGGGCACACGGCTAAGGAGCAAAAACGGCTCCAGCCAAAATCTAGCAAGGGTTCAGGGTTCAGGCTGCAGGGGTTGCTGGCGTCCCTTTCCGCCCCTGATTGGCATCCAGGCCTCTGACGGATCCTAAACCCTTTCAACCCCGCGGGCTCTGCTCGGCACCCCTACTTTGGAGGTTCATGGTACTTATTAACCAATGATAACTGTGTTTATCACCCACTTATAAGCCCCCTAAGTGCCCTAATATGGGTATAAGTACAGTTATGTGTACAGATTTACTCTATTTTCAACAGGCTTGAACCCGAAACCTCAATCCCCACAAATCTCCGGCCTTGAGCAGCTGATGGTCAGATGGCGACCCGGCACCTCAGCAGCTCTCTTTTTGAGACCCGCCCCTGTCATCACGGGGACAGGCAAAATGAGGGCTCAACAGAACAAGAGCGGGCTTCTGCTGTGTGTGTGTCATCCTGCTTGCACCTTCCGCCTCACCGCAGGGGTCGGGTTGTCGGGCTTTCGACTCTCTCATGGGGGTGTTCCTGAGCTGGATGCTTTGGAAGGATGGGACTTATATTAGGCTAATTGGTGTTAAATATAAAATAGAAAATAGAAAATAGAAAATAGAAAATAGAGACACTGAGAAGCTCTAAATTCAAACTTTCTGTTCCTAACCTAAACCGGCAACCCTGAACCCTAAACCCTACACCCCAAACCCTCAGAGGGGGTAGCTGTTGGACCAAGCGCCTTGGGGCTGCCTTCGGTTCTTGCGAGCTCAAGGATGCCGCCAGGGAATGGGCGCAAGAGCTTCGACAGTCAAGCAACCCCTAAACCCTAAACCCTAAACCCCTAAACCCTAAACCCTAAACCCTAAACCCTAAACTCGTTGTTGGCGCATCCTCGCTGGGGGTTGGAGCATCCTGGCTGGGGTTTGAAAGGCGCGGCTTTTGCCTGCGCACCTTGCGGGTGCAACTGCTCGGGCAACAGAGACGATCCATGGAGTATTGCTAGGTTTTAGGGTTTTAGGGTTTAGGGTTTTCGGCTTTTAGGCTTTTAGGGTTTTAGGGTTTTAGGGTTTTAGAGTTTTAGAGTTTTAGGGTTTTAGGGTTTTAGGGTTTTAGGGTTTTAGGGTTTTAGGGTTTTAGGGTTTTAGGGTTTTAGGGTTTTAGGGTGTAGGGTTCAGGGTTCAGGGTTTAGGGGAAAAGGGCTTGGTGTTTGTTATAGGCCCATGGGACGTGCCCTCCCAGATGTTGAGGCAAGCCACTCGAACCCTTCCAGAGCACTTTCACGTCTCGGCTACTGAAGATGTGGTCAGCACCACTGTAGGAGCTGTCTGTGGCCTTAGCGAGGCACAGGCCGTTGTGTCATTGCAGCACACTGCAACCATGGCCCAAAAAGCATCACTCTACAGACACACACACACACTCACACATACATACACACATACATACATACATGCAGACATACATTCATACAAACATACATACCTACCTACCCCACCTGCGTGCGTACACACGCACACACACACACACACACACACACACACACACACACACACACACACACACACACATATATGAGCATCCGACGTCCAGCTCAAGCACCTGCAAATTCACGGCAGCACTCATGAAACGTCATGCCTACCCTGACTCGGAGCCTCAGCAAGCTTCTTGATCGTGTCTTGGTTGCTGCCACAGTTGAAATCACCGGTGAAAACCACCAGGTCCTGTGAAGCTCACACGCACAAAGCCGCCGTCTTCGTGTAGTATTGGGCCAATCACGTGCCGCCCGAGTTGCTTTTGGCTTCTTGTGGCTGTAGACCGCGTTGATCTCAGGTGCAATCGAAACAAGCTTGGCGGTTATTAAGGAGCGTCAAACGCCATATGTCGCTGGCACTTCCTGGCTTCACACAGCGATGAAAATGAGCCGTTCTGTTGGGGTGTATTCACGGCACACAATCCATGGGAGCAGGGATGCGTTACAACCGCCAGAACCAACCCATGCAAACACGTGAAAACAAAAAAGCAAACAAAACACACACAACAAAACAAACAGAAAGGGTGACCCGAAGCAAGAAGATGCGAACCAAAACACGGCGTTTCGTCGCTCACCCTCGCAGACGGCAGGCTTTTGGGCTGAGAGTGAAATGTGCGTTTTGGGCAGCTCAGGGAAACCAGTTCATGCTTGGGATAACATTATAAACTTAAATGTCTATTGCTTATTGAGTTTGAGTACCCTTAAACATCTAAAATGTTATCCCCCCGCCCCCTATGACAAAGGAGAGAATAGAATCCCCTGCCAGGCGGCGAAGTTGGAAGCAACTGTTTCGCCAGGGCCACCACCACATTGATCTAAGGGCCCATGCCTTTGGCTGAGGGATCTGCAGTGGCTAGGGGGGTTAGTTGGGGGCAATTGGGGGTTACTGGGGGTTGTTGGGGGTTTAGGGGTTTAGGGGGGTTTAGGGGGCAATTGGGGGTTTAGGGGGCTTAGGGGGTTTAGGGGGGTTTAGGGGGCTTGGGGGTTTAGGGGGTTGAGGGGGTTTAGGGGGTTCAGGGGGTTCAGGGGGTTTAGGGGGTTGAGCCACGCCCGCTCAAAAACTTTGAAGAGCCTTCTGCCGGCTGTCCAAGGCTCGTGTTTGCAAAGAAAATGGTCGTGCTACTTCCGATGACCTGCGGCGAAGGGCTGGGGATTGAAACATGTATGGAACCCCGCCAGCCTATCGTGCCTGAAGCCGGACCCAATTCATCTTGCGGTCTCCGTACTTATCCCTGCCAGGGAGAAAGTTGGAGACCACAAGCTCGGACCCGACTTTTCCAAGGAGGCTACGCTTCTTGTTGCCAGCCTGGCGATCCACACCGTACCCGGCCCATCCACTGCACGATATTTGGTGTGCTGCCAAGCCATCGGGGCGTCGTTGCCTGGCAGGGCGGGCAACACATTCGCAGCGGGTGCTTTCTCAAGGAAAGCATTGACAGAAAACTGCCTTTGGCTGGCGTGTAGTACTCGAAGCTTGTAGCCAAACTGGTGCCGGTGATGACTTTGCCTGTTTTGCCAAATGAGTTTGCGCATGGCGCGCGAATGTTACGGCAAAGGTGACGTCAATTGTTCAAGCAGATGGCCTACGTCATCACATTCTTGGAAGCCAATGAGGTCAAAGGGGCCATTCTCTTGGATTCTGGCAAACAATTTTTGAAATCCCTTTCCATCTGCGTATTGAGGACAGTTCCCGTACTCGTCCGACACGCACCACCAATACAGATTGTAGGTCACCACCTGAGATTACGAGGCCAGTGCCAGGAACAGCATTTAACACAACAAAAGCAACAAGCAATGCAACATCGCAGAACGAACAACCCTCACCAGCAACATGCCATGAACTAAGCTTCCCGCAACCAAAGGTTGCCCACCAGCACGAATCGAAGCATTCACAGCATCCACAGCTTCCACCGCAAGGGATCGGTTGGATATCACACTTTGGACAATCCCCAGCAAGCTGCTGCAAAGCCACAAGAAGAAGCTGCGCTTCATGGCGAACCCTGCAGTGCTTGAGCCAGATCCCTGCAAAAGCGGGTGCAGAACTGCTGGTGCCAGAGAAAGCCATCACACTTGCTGGCGCGAGTGCGTGTCTCAAACAATGTGCTGCCACCATACCGGCGTTGTTTCCTGTGGCAGATGGGTTTGTGCACACAGACACTAAGCAATTACTCAGCCTGCGCGCCGGCACCGTGCTTTGCACGGCGACGGTTGCGCAGCAGGCATGGCGCTGAGTGAAAGTGATGCGGACTGCGCAACCGTACGAGGACCAGTTCTGTCATGAGTTGCTTGCGAAAGCTCAAGAAGCGGTCTGAGGAGGGAGAGGAAAGAGGGAGAGATGGCGAGAGAGAGCAAAATAGACATGTATGTCTTACATTAAAGAAACAAAGTATATCTACATAAAAATATATACACATGTCATATATATATATATACATGACATGCCTAAGAATAATAATGAGAGTAGCAATAATACACAATGATTGACTCAGAATGAGGTCTGGTAGCTGCTTGTTGTGGCGCCTTATCCTTTTGACACAAACATGAAACACTCTCCGGGATCACTGGGCCTCTCTCTGCACGAATGTGCAGCACTTTGCACGGCGGTTGCCCAACATGCTGCACAAATATAAAACGACGGAGACCGCACAGAGCGTACGTCACGTACGAGGACCTGTTCCGTCATGAGTTGCACATGAGAAGAGCGACAGGTCTTGCAACGACCGTCATTACGGTCACTAGAGACAAGTAAAGGAAATGCACGATGATGCCCTGCTTTGACGACATCCAGCACGATGAGAAAACCACGCCGACGCCTTCGACGCCGACGATGTTGTCTAATGCGGCACAAGCACGATTCATACCAAAATCCAAAGTCTAAATCGTCACACATATCCTGCAGCCGGCGGAGGCTCCAAAACAGCCTGCACTGCTGTGAATATGGGCTGATCCTAAACCCATCTGCAACCCTTTCACAGCCATGTCAAGCTCAAGTCACGCATGCACCACTCCGACAGAGCCCACACCGCTCCCCAATCCAAACTCCCAAAAAAACACAATATGTTTAGCATCACAGCTGATGTGGAGCCATCCACGACGTTTTCGGACGGGTCATTACAGATAAATCTCTCTCCACGGAATTCTCTGAGGTTGGGCACTCCAGGGACGCTCGGCGGGACTTCTGCGGGCTCCCCTAAACCAGTCGGCAGGTCTCTCTGCGGGCTCCTCTGAAGAATACACTCCCCTCTGCGGGCTTCTCTGGGGTGGGCACTGCGCTTCTCTGGGGTGGGCACTCCAGGGTTCTCTGGGCACTGCATGGAAACTCGGCGGAATTGAATATGGCTTCTCTCCGGCGGGATTCTCTGCGCAATTCTGCGCGGGTAAATTTTTTCTGTGGCTCCAATTAAGGGATTGTGTAGGGGTCGGAACTCCAAGAACTAGGCCTAAAAGACCGAGCGGGACACAGAGGAGCATGGTTGACTTAAAATCTAACAACCCCCGCACCGAATGTGAGAAACACGCGTCCGAACCTCATAAAGCAGTGTCCGTTCATGGGCATGTGGAGGGGGGGTGTGTTCAAGGTCCGGAGGCGAGGGCGTGACCCTGATAGCGCAAGCAGGACACAAAAACAACAAAACAACAATTTGCTCGACATTGTACAGTACATGTAGACATCCATGAATCCGCCCCTCAGCATCCTCAATCCTCGCAGGGCTCCGGCCTTGAGCAGCTGGTGGTCAGATGGCCATCCGTTATCTGAGCAAGTCACTGCAAGTCTCTGCAAGTCTGTGAGTCTATGACATGCGGTGGCTCGAGGCTCAACCAGTCGTCCCATCTCCCAGATATTGAGGCAAGCCACTCGAACCGGTCCAGACCACTTTCATTCCCCAGTTGCTGAAGATGTGGTCAGCACCGCCGAAGGAATTGTCAGTGGCCTTAGCGCAGCACGAGTCGTCGTGCCATTGCTGCCCATCGCTGAAGAAGCGTCGCTCATCTTGACACTACCTCTCCCTCCCTCCCTCCCTCCCTCCCTTCCTCCCTCCCTTCCTCCCTCCCTTCCTCCCTCCGCCACGCAGTGCGAATGACATGAGCATCCGACGGCCAGCTCGAACACCTGCAAGTTCACAACAACACTCATTACTCGCCGTGCCCGGCCTGACCCGGAACCTGAGCAAGCTTCTTGATCGTGTCTGAGTTGCCATCACAGTTGAAGTCGCCCGTGAAAACCATTTGATCCTGCGACCCAGCCACAAGCAGCTCCATCTTCAGATGGTCAATGTCTCATGTGCCGTCCAAGCTGCTTGCGGCTGCTTGTGGCTGTAAACAGCTTTGATCTCAGATACAATACAAGCGCAAGCAGATGCCCAGACAGCAAAAGACACTGCTCTTCGGCCGGGCCACGATGCTGTCTGCAAGCGCAAAGCCGGGGCCACCCCAGCATTGACCCAAGGGTCCATGCCTAGAAACTCTACAGTGGCTTTACAGTGACTCCATTACAGTGCCCTAAAGCAGAGCACGTCAACACTTTGAAGCCTTTTGGCTTTTGTCTGTCTGCTGGCCAAGGCTCGTGTTCGCAAAGAAAATGGTCGCACCACTTCCAATGACCTGCTTCGACAAAAAAACGGAGCTGAAACAGTTGTGGACCTCCCAACCTGTTGTGCCTTGAGCCGGACCCAATTCATGTTGCGGTCGCCATACATGTCCCTGCCGGTTGGGACAAATGGATAAAGACGCTAGATCTGGCCTTTTCCAACCCCATCGCTTGCGAGCAGGATCAAGCAAGGCAATCCTATACTTGCAGCAGGCTTTAGTAGCTGCATACGCCTGGCGATCCACATCGTAGCTGGCCCATCCACTGCAAAGAATTTGCTTTTCTGCCAAGCCAGCGGGGCGTCGTTGCCTGGTACCGCTGGAACGCATTTCCGGGGACTAAAACTGCCAGATGCAAAGGAGTTGGTCCTGGGGGCGGCGTGAAGAAGTCGAAAGTCGAACCCAGACCGGCGCCCCAGATGACTCTGCCTGCGTGGCAAAAGAGAACAAATGACGCACGAATACTACGACAGAGACGAACTCACCATTTTCAAGCACATGGCCTATGTCTGAGCATTCTTGGAAGCCAATGAGGTCAAGGGGAGCACTCTCTTGGATTCTGGAAAATATTGGCTGAAATCCTGACCCACCAGCCCATTGAGGACAAGTCCCGAACTCGTCCGAAATGCACCACCAATACAAATTGTAGGACGCCACCTCAGAAAGCACGAGGACAGAGCCGAAGCACCGAGGCAAAACACAATCCCTTCAGCGGCTTCAGCCCTGCCACAAACTTAGCTTCCGGCAGCAAGCTGTTGCCCACTGACACGAAGCGAGTGGATCACCAAGCTGCAAATCCACAACACGATGCTGGCCTTCATGGCGAACCCCTGTGCTTGAGCCAAAGCCCTGCAAACAAGTGCCGAAGATGCTGGCGAAGCAATGCCATTACGTGCAGTGTCGCAGAATCACTTGGGAGCCCCCATGTGTTTCATCATGTGCTCCATCAACACAGCGATGGTGTTGCTTGCTGTGGCGCCTAACTGTCGGCCACAGACACGAAACTATCTCCCGGTCTCCGCACCAGAGTGCTTTGCACAGCGCCGGTTGCCCAGCAGGCAGTGCAGAGTGAAAATGACAGGCTGCACAGACCGCACAAGGACGACCTCCGCCACAGAATGAACGGTCTGAGCAAAGAGAAACGCGGAGTGACAGGTCTGGTAACGACCGTCGGTCACGGTCAGAACTGCACTATATGCAAGGAACGGAAATGTGCGATGATGCCCTTCTTTGTGATGACATCCAGCACGATGAAGAAATGGCGGCGCCGGCGGCTTCGTCGCCAACGACGTCGTAAAACGGCACAAGCACGATCCATAACAAAGTCCAAAGCCAAAATCGTCACACATAGCCTGCGGCCGGCGGAGGCTCCAGAACTGCCTGCCACTGACGAAACATGACAAAAACAAGGGCTGAACCTAAATCCCATCTTCAAGAATCTGGTCCCGACCGCACCCCAGCCAAAAACTCCATCAAACAGAGAAGGCATCGGCTCCCGGCCGAGGCATATGGAACAAGCACACCAGGATCTGGTCTCCCCGCTTAGGCCTTTGGCTGGTTACTTGGCAATACCTGGGAAACTCCCCCTATCCTAAGCCGCTGGGTCTGAAACCCTTCTGTACCAATGTCCTTCTTGCGCGCAAGCGCTGGCAATCACACCCCCAGTAGACCCTGCCCACCAGGGTACATGAAGGGAGACAAGAGGGGAGGCAAGCCTTCAAAATACAGACCCTGGCCAGCAAAGGGGCCACCGATCGAAGGCATGGTGGCACCGGATTGAGCCACCAAATGTGAGCCACCAAGCCACCGAGACACCGGATCGAGGGCCTGGCGAAAGCCCCGAAAATCGCCGGTCTGAGCCACCACCAAAGTTCGAGCCACCGAGCCCGCAGATTGAGCCGACTCAAGGGAGCCATCAGAATACAAAGAGAACGGAAAAGGCCACCCACAAGGCAGACAAGGACCAGGAATGCGGGTGAACGCCACCTAGTTGAAGCAAAAAGGGAAGACGCGAAGAGAGACAAAGGGAGACAAGGACTCCAGAAACCCACCAAAGTCCAACAGACATAAAGAGAGACAAAAGCCAGCAAAGGGAGATAAGAAGCCCAGGAACCCGGCAAAGGTCACCCACATTAAGGGCGATAAAACGATAATCACACAGCGAAGGCCCGAAACTGTGCACACATTAGCCTCTTTACTGCATCCTCACTTCAAGTGAGTTATTCAAGACGTTTTCAAATGGGTCCTTTTTGACTGAAGACAAACTTTTAAGGTGAAGCGCTTGAGGCACCTTCAGATTCAAACTGAAACTTTAAGCAAGTATCCAAACGACACGCTGTGCTTCTTAAGGTTGACGCGGATTCAACGTTAGAATGCTTTCACGTAGAGCCATTGGATATTTTGCAGGTTTGGTAAACAAGCTTCATTCAGCAGTTTCAACATGAAGGAAGCCACAAAGAAGCCACAAGGTGAGACAAGCCACCGCAAACCCCGCAAACCCCACAGGCCTATCTCGACTGTTTTGGGGAATAAGCAGTTATGAAGGCAGACACGGGCTCCAGGAACCTAGGAACCTGGCCTCCCACATAAAAGGAAACAAAAAGGAGACGAGTGGCTTGCCCTGACAGAGAGGAGAGAGGCAGACTGAGAAAGGGAGACAAAGAAAGAGAAGGGCTGCAAGAACCCAAACAACGGCCCCCACGTGAAGGAGAAGGAAAGATGGACAAGGATTCCGGAAAACCACAACTGGAGGAAACGACAGACGCCTAGATGAAGGAGGTGACGGACTCCAGGAAGCCCCGACGGCAGACACCCACATGGGAGACAAAGCAGTCTGGCAAAGGCCACCCGCATGAAGACCAAAAGAAGCAAAAGCGGGAGCCCCAGCAACCCGGCAACAGTCACCAGCATGTCGGGGCAGCCCTTGCATGACCCAACAATACGACCTACGCACACCGCACAAGTAGGCTCTTGAGGATTGGAGGTGCTACTGAAGGCTCAAACCCTAAACCCTAAACCCTAGGGCGTGTTCTTACCAGCCGTCGCCCTCAGCAACCCGCAATCCTCGCCGAGCTCCGGCCTTGAGCAGCTGGTGGTCCGATGGCCATCCGTTATCTGAGCAAGACACTGCACATGGGCATTTGCGAACATGAGGGGTACCCTTTAGGATAAGGACCCAAATAAGGTGCCCCTATTTTCGTAACCCCCCAAGCCAATGACATGCGATGGCTCGTGGCTGCTGCAACTCATTCCTCCCACGTGATTCGCTCAAAATGGCAACGTGTGGTGCATCCCCTTGGTGTTGCCGTCGCCATCCCCGGAAATAGCATCGTTTTTGGAACTCTTCCGTATGTCCTACAAGCGAGGATCCAGAGTTCCGGTGCCTCGAAGGTATTGCACTTGCGTAGCCGTTGAAACAAGCGAATCACTACGAACACGGTGGCAACCTCGCTCTTTGCCTCGTTTTGGTTCTTGGCGCGATCTAGGAATCCTCGGCGCCTTGTGCTCTGGGCGCCCTTTAACTGCCCCCGTCGCTTGGATGAGCATCATCATCCTGGGCATACGTTCCCGCACCTTGCTGCTTTCTTTTTTTCGCTACCCCGCCCATCTATTTTTTTTCCACTTTTCCATCTGCTGAACGAGTATGTCAGCTCAAGGGGCTGAGTGCTTTTAACCCCCGCTGGTGGCTAAACAAAAACATTGCCTGCCAAGGATTAGACGTAAGAGCTCTCATGGCCATGCAATCGTCGGAACATCCCGGCTGAGGTCTTACAGGTGTTAACATCGCTCTTAGGTCTAAGTGCTTGGGCAACAGAATCGAGCCCAGCTCAGCATCCAATGTTGCTACTCAATCCCAGTTCAGCATCCAACACTTCCACTCAATCAACTCCCAAAAACGCCAAAAGCATAGTTGTTGGCTTGATCTTAAACTGATTGCTGGGGGAGCTAGGTAGAGCTATTCTATTCATGCTACGCTGACATGTAACGCTCAATCTACAACTCGTGGGTACATGGGCAAATGCGCACCAAGCCACTCGAACCGGTCCAGACCACTTTCATGCCCCAATTACTGAAGATGTGGTCAGCACCACCGAAGGAGTTGTCTGTGGCCTTAATGCGGCACAAGTCGACGTGCCCTTGCCCATCTCTGAAGAAGTGGCGCTCATCTTAACACCACCCCCCCCCCCCTCTCTCCCGCTCCCTCCCTTGCACCGCAACGACATGAGCGTCCGACGGCCAGCTCGAACGCCTGCAAGTTCACAACAACACTCATTTCTCGCCGTGCCCGCGGCCTGACCCGGAACCTGAGCAAGCTTCTTGATCGTGTCTGAGTTGCCATCACAGTTGAAGTCGCCCGTGAAAACCATAAGATCCTGCGAGCACTGCACAAACAGTGCCCCAGTCTCAGGCAGCTCTATCTTCGGATGGTCAACTTCTCATGTGCCGTCCAAGTTGCTTGCGGCTGCTTGTGGCTGTAAACAGCTTTGATCTCAGGCACAATGCAAGCGCAAGCAGATGCCCAGACAGCAAAAGACACTGTTCTTCGGCCGGGCCACGATGCTGTCTGCAAGTGCAAAGCCGGGGCCACCCCAGCATTGACCCAAGGGTCCATGCCTCCAGCGGACCACATCAAAACAAAACTTTGAAGCCTTTTCGCATGTCTGCTGTCCAAGGATCGTGTTTGCAAAGAAAATGGTCGCACCACTTCCAATGACCTGCTTCGACAAAAAAAGGTAACTGAAACATTTGTGGACTTCCCAACCTGTTGTGCCTTGAGCCGGACCCAATTCATGTTGCGGTCGCCATACATGTCCCTGCCAATTGGGACAACTAGATAAGGACGATAAATCTGGCCCTTTTCGAACCCCATCCATCGCTTGCGAGCAGGATCCAGCAAAGCAATCCTAACTGCTGCAGGCTGTAGTCGCTGCATACGCCTGGCGATCCACATCGTAGCTGGCCCATCCACTGCAAAGAATTTGCTTTTCTGCCAAGCCATCGGGGCATCGTTGCCTGGCATGGAAGGCATTTCCGGAGGGTGCTCACATGTGCTCATTCACGGACTAAAACTGCCAGATACAAAGGAGTTGGTCCTGGGGGTGGTGTGAAGAAGTCGAAAGTCGAACCCAGACCGGCTCCCCAGATGACTCTACCTGCGTGGCAAAAGAGAAGGTTGCAATGACACAAATGAACTCACCATTTTCAAGCACATGGCCTATGTCTGAGCATTCTTGGAAGCCAATGAGGTCAAGGGGGGCATTCTCTTGGATTCTGGAAAATATTGGCTGAAATCCTGACCCACCAGCCCATTGAGGACAGGTCCCGAACTCGTCCGATATGCACCACCAATACAAATTGTAGGACGCCACCTCAGAAAGCACGGAAGCCGTGTCAGGATGTCAGCAACAAATCACACGAACAAACCAACAAACATAACATAGCCAAACCCGCACAATCCTTTCATTGGCTTTCACGTTATTGTAGCACCTGCCACATCGTAAGCCTCTGGCAGCGACTTGTTGGCCACTAACACGAACCCAAAAGGTCACCTGGCTGAAAATCCATAGCGCGACAGTGGCCTTCATGGCGAACCCTGTGCTTGAGCCAAATTCCCTGCAACGAGCAACAAGATCTGCGTCCGACACGCTCAGCGCGATTATCCCGTTCGCGTCGCCATGCGTCGCCGCGAGGTTTATGGTTTTGGGTTAAGGGGTTTAGGGCATTGGGGGGGTTTAGGGGTTGAGAGAAGGGTTTGAGAGAGGGGGTTAAAAAAGGAGAGGGGGTTGAGAGGGGGGTTGGGAGAAGGGGTTCAGAGAGAGGGTTGAGAGGGGGTTTTTGTGTTTCTTTTCTCGCGCCTTTTTGCGTCTGCAGATGTCTGTCCGAGTGGCCCACAGGCGGGGGATGCGGCTGGCGAGGGGGCACGGCGTAAAACCGCTGGCCAGTGAGCACCTCACTGACATCGGGGGCCGCCCCGTCCACATTGGCGGCCCCGGGCAGGTGGAGTGAAAGGAAGCTGGAGGCCCATACACGTGCTGCGGCAAATGCGAGCAGGGAGAACCAGCGGGCAGTGAATGCGGCGACGGAGGCATTGCGCAGGGAGGGGGCTGCGCGGGCGAGGTGGCGGATGAACAGGGCAGTTTCACGGCTCCATCTGCCACCAAGTTCGATGGCCAACACGACCAGGCGGCACCGCAGGGAACGGAGCAGCTCAGGATAGGTGCACTGTTTGGCCGCCATCAGCGGCCGTCCGTTAAAGCCGAGAGCGCTGACGAGGGTCGTGTCGACTGCAAGCTTGAGAAAAGCGGTTGGGGGGGAAGAGGGGAGGAGGGAGTTAAGAAGGGGTTGACAGAGGGGGTTGAGAGAAAAAAGGGCTGAGAGAGGGGATTTGAGAGAGAGGGGGTTGAGAGAAGGGATTGGAAAAGGAGGTTGAGAGTGGGGGTTGAAAAGGGGGTTGAGAGGGGATTGAAAGGGGGTCGAAAGGGAGTAGACAAGGTTGAAAGATGATTTTTTTTACGCACCCTTTTCCACGGGCCTCAGGGTCATGCGGGTCTAAGGCCGCAGCGGCGGAAGGCCGGGCCCAGCGCAGTCGGCCAGCGCCAGGACGGCTATGGACGGCTTCCAAAGGAGGTGCCGCGCTGAAGCCGGCGGGTTGCAATCCAGCCGCGGTTGGGGCAGTCGGCCACAGCCACTTGCACCGCCACGGACAACAGCCCCCACCACCGACGCGCCCAGCCGCTCGCCGCGCTGCGACGCACAGCAGCCGGGGCGCGGTAGCCCCGTAACCGCGTCAGGGTCCGCAAGAAGTCGCGGGCCTGGTCATTCCAGCGCCCGCCAACTTCATTGCCGAGGACCAGCAGGCGTTGGGGCCTGGGCCCACACAGGTTTTTTTTTTTTTCCCGCACCTTTTTCAACCCGCATCGTCATGTCCGTCGGCCTTGTTCACGGCCTCTCCAGGAGCAGGTCCCCCAAGGGGACCTCCGCCCCATCACCTGCATCCCGTGGGTGGACTGGCAGCTCGAGGAGAGTCTGCGCGTGGGCCCGCATGGCTGCGAGCGCTGCCAGGGCCGTCCAACGACGCGTCAAGGCCCGAGCAGTGGCGACCTGCGCCCAAGGGGCCCGCGTTCGGCCGCGGACCCGCGCGAGGCGGCGGAGGAACGCAAGCGTGCTCGTGCTGAAGCGGCCCCCTACCTCAAGGCCGAAGACGACGAGGCGACATCGGCCCCGCCCCCCCAGCTGCAGTTCAGGGTACGTGCGTTGCTTACGCCGGGCAGCCTGTTCCAGCGCAAGCCCTGGCCGCGCGTCTGCGCCGGGCCTCACCTGCCCGTCGCGTCGGACAGGGCTGACCAACGTGGTGTCCACCGCAATCTGCGCCCCCTGCCACAGAGGCAGGCCGTTGGCCACCACCTCGATCCTCCGGCCATCCGTCGCCGGCGCGTCGAGGTTGAGGTCCCGAAGGGCGACGCTGGTGGCCACCCGTGCTCCGGCCTCACGGCAAATGCGCGCCGCAGCCCGTTCAAGGGGCCCCGCTCTCTGCGCGAGCACCCCGACCTGAGCACACGCAGATCTGTGGTCCCCGAGTTCATCAAGGGCCCCCCCGCAGCGGCAGCGGCGAGGGGCGAGTGGCAACGCCAGGCGCAACCGCCTCAGGAGAAAAATTCGGAACTCCCCATTGTCGACCACGAAGTCTGGGCCGCTCGGGACGACGGTGAACGCGCAGCTCGCACCTTCGCCGCTCTGGGACAGCAGCAGCGCTCGGGATGCAGGATCCAAGTCAGAGAAAAGCATCTCGAACGCGCGCTTGTCCACAGCAGCTCCGGCTCCTTGCTGCCAGCCCCGCCTCGTTGGGGCAGGGGCCCGTCGTCGTCTCCGAGGTTTGGAGGGGCCATTTCCTCCAACAGCGCTGCCCACGTGGGCGCCTCGTACCCTTGCAGGCGCAGGGTTTGCGCAGCCTGGTCGGCCTCCCTGACACTGGGGGGCACACCGGCTGCCGCAACACTCAACAGGGGCCGCATTAATGTGGCCAATGTGCCTGGATGGCACTCTTGCAGCGCGGTGACCGTGTCTGCCCATGAGGCCCAATATGCTGCATGCCTGTGCTCCCTGGCAGGCGACAAGCCCAAGCCCCCCATGCGAAGCGGCAGGCGAGCACGCCTCGCACTATTGGGAGAAAGCTCCAACGGCACATCCCCCCCAGACAACAAGGTCGCCAGGCAACACAGTTCGGGGTACGCGGACGCATGCGGACGCTTGCGGCGCTCGGCATGGCGCAGTGAGGCCCGGGAGTACGGCGCCGTGATCCGCGCCAGCAGCGACCTGGCCTTCTGGGCCAACAGCCTCGCGAGCAACGCGAACCCATGCGTTCGGGATGGAAGTAGGCGGCAGGTGGGCTCCCGAAGCCGCCACCTTCATCCGCTTGCTGGCGAGAGCGCGCGCAGCGGAGGTGCCTGCCTCTCTCCGGATTGCTGCCCGGGCAGCGTGGGTCGTGAGATGGAGCGGCATCCTTGCTGTTGCAGCGCAGCGAACCTCGCAACATCCCTCCTCGAGCTGCCTCCAGGTGGGGAGTGTAGTGCTGGCGGGCCGGAGCCCGCCCTGCTCGCCGACGCGCGCTGGCAGGCGACTCCCGCCTACTGCCGCCTCCCCATGCGTGCTGTCTGAGGCCGAGGCGATTCCCTTAGCTGTCTGAGGCCAAAGCGCCGTGCACAGGGACCCGCGTGTTGCGGAAAAAAAAAAAAAAAAAACCATGCACGCTCCACGACCTTCGCCCGGCGTGCCAGGAGGTTCGTTGGCGGGGCAAAATTACGCGAGGCGGCAGGCAAGGGCGGGACCTTCGGCAGAGTCGGCAAGGATGTCGCTGAGGGGCGGCGCGTCCTTCCGGCCAAGGGCACGCAAAGGGGACGCCTGCTGCGGTCGTGTGGGCGAGCCACTGCTGCGAAGCACGACGTGACTTTCGGCTCCGACGGCCTCTCGCGCCACGCAGACCTTTCTTTGAGCAGGCGAGGGCATGGTCGCCGTAAGGGTCCATGGCGCCCCCCACGTCCTGGGTTGGGGCCTCAGTGTCCGGAGCAAAAAGGCAGCAGGTGCACGCGACGCCTCAAGGCAATGTGTCTCGCTTGTGGCACGGTATGCCATGCACCAGCATGCGGTCCTGCTTGGGAGCGGAGAAGTGCGCGCGCGCTATCACGGGAGGTAAGGGTCCGCGATGCGTGGTACTGCCAACCATCCGTCCAGTCACCGGCACCTGGCGCCACTGGCGGCGAGGGCTGTCGAGGAGCATGCAGCGACTAGACCTGCTTGTGTACCCAGTGACGCCCACAGGGCCAGGCCTTGTGCTGCGGTGCCACCCTCGTGTCGCTACTGACACGCACAGGGCAACCGCAGCCATGCAGAGCGGACGTCGACGGGGCAACGCTTCGAGCTGCGCAGCGACATAGAAGCGCTGGAATGGCGGTTTTTTTCCCGCACTTTTTTACCAACGTCCAACGCGGTGCCTGTGCTCTAGCCCCCGCCGGGCGACATCCTCCGGGCAACAGGCAGCGGGCGGTCATGCCAGGCGGCTGGCGTGTGGTGGCTGCGCAGTTGAGTCAGTGAGGATGTCGCTCAGGGGCGGCAGCTCCCCATCGACATTGGCCATGCCTGTGACAGGCAGAGAGAGCAGGCTGGCAGCGAAGGAGCGCGCGGCAACGAAGGATAGGAGGGCCGACCAGAGCGTGTAGGCAGAGATGGCGGCGGCTCGTGAAGGGGGCGGTGCTGACCGCGCCATGCACCTTGCGAGCAGGCGGACAAAGGTGGCGGCCTCAGTGCTCCAGCGCCCACCAAGCTCGCGCGCGACGACGGTCAGCCGGCAGCGGCTGGACACGCACAACTCAGGGAATGTGCGCTCCTTGGCACTTCGGGCAGTCAAAAGCGCTGCGCCAGCTGTTCCACCGGCAACCCTGCGGGGGAGCCCGGCAACCGTCAGGGGAGACACGAGCGTGGTGTCGACTGCGAGTTGCGCTCCTCCCCACAGCGGCAGGCCGTTGGCAATGACCTCGATGCGCCTGTCGTCTCGCCGGATGGGGCCGCCCCGCGCACGAAGAACACCAGAGCGGGGGCAGGCTGCGAGATGGTCGCCCTAAGGATCATGGATTGCGCGGCACCGGCATCTGGCAGAGGTCAGCGGCAACGGCAGCCGGAGTCTGCGGAAGGGGCGACTCCAGGGTGAACTCCGGTAGGGTGGGACGCGTAGTGAGAACGCGCGCAGCATGAGGTCCGGCCTGCGAATCCAGCAGGGCGGCCGAGGCAGCATCGGCCTCCTGCAGGAAAGCCTTATGGCAAAAGTCGTCGACTGCTTGGGACGCCGGGCGCTGGTCAAGGGAAGGGTCGTCTTCGGGGAGGGCTGGCACTTGAGCATGCAGCAACTCCGCCCAGGCAGGGGGCTCGAAGCCAACGGCAGAGAGCGAGTCTCGGGCATCTCGCGCTGATTGCAAGGCCGACGGAGCCGGCGACCTCACGTGCAAAGTCGGGGTCGCGCCGGGCGATGGCATGCAAGGCGTCCGCCCACAAAGCCCAGTAGGCAGCTGGTGCATGGTGTGTCGCGCTGCGCAAGCCGAGGCCGCCGTGCCGCAATGCCAGCTGCGCACGCGCCTGCGCAGGTTCAGGCAGTTGCGACGCCTCATCGGCAAACAGGAGCGCGGAAAGGCAGCGGAGGACTGCGCCATCAGGGCCTGAGGGTGCGGAGGGCATATTGCGCATGCGGCGCTGCGCACAGGAGAGCAACAGCCATGCTGGGAGTCATGGAGGGCGGGGGGGTTGTCGAGGAGGCCGCCCTGGCGGGCAAGGGCGGCACGCAGGTGTGCTTCGACGAACTCCGGAGTGCCACGAGGAACACCAAGGGCAACAACACCACGCTTCGGGGAGTCAGGGGCAAGGGCGAGCACACCTGGTGGGAGAGTGCCAGCGGAGTTCAACCCTTTTGTCTTAGCAGCCTTGAGGCGGAGGCGCGTGATGCCACAAGTGGTGAACTATGTCCGCGCGCAGGCAAAGTCTCAACAGAAAGCCAGAGGAGAGCCACACACGCAAGTCCGAAAGCTCGTCGGGGTCTCGGAACTGCAATCTGGTAAGCAATGGTCCCTCCGGAGCCCAAGCCAACAAGGTTCGTCGGCAAGGAAGTGAGGCCGCTGCTTCCGAGCTGGTGCGTGATGCTGCAGTGCTAGCGCGTGCCGATGCAGCCGCCCCACCACAGGCCCCACCCGTGCCCGGCCCCGAGCCCCCAACACCAACCACGGACAACAGCTCCAGCAACTCTTCTTCCTCCAGTGACAGTGACGACGAAGCTGTTGATGGCGCGTCGCCCCACTGCGGCCCCGCCGCCGCAGCCAAACACTGCAGAAGCCACCCAGGATGCCACTCACCCCTCCCCACACACAGACTCCGACACACTGCACGGCCCGCGGCGCTAGTTTGGACCCTTTCTCTGCCAAGGACGTCTTGTTGCAGCCTTGCAATTTGTTCCGCACTCCACCGGCTTTTTGCAAACCCCAACTCCGCTTTGCGCTGCGCTTCATCGGCGATGCCACTGGCCCGGACCCATCCGCCCCGACCTTCGCCTCAGAGGACGACGTGCGTGCTCGGAAGCTTTGGCTTTTTCCTCCCGCGCATGTTGCTTTCCCGCCCCGCCGGAACTGACCGAGTGCCGAAACAGGCAATTCTTGCAAGGTTCACAGGCTTTTTTCGGGATGACTGGGAACCCCTGCTCCGCGCAGCGCTAGCCGAGGCCGGCGCCCCAGCCAGGCCCACCACCAGCAACTTTGATGACTTGCCACGCCGACTTGAGCGCGTGCTGCGCCAGGCCGCAGCGGCTATACAGCTCCAATCGCGCATGAATGGCAACACGCATCGCCCACTCGGAACTTCATTGCCGCCTGCTCGTCCAGCTCTGTTGCTGTCTTTTTTTGGTCCCCACGCCGGCGCTTGCTTGTCGGCGATACGCAAGGACGACGCTGCCGCTGCAAACCAGCCCTTAAAGCTGACCGCTGGCCAGTGCGGGCCTTCGCGCTGTGACGAGACCCTAAGCCCTCAAGCAAAGATCGCCGCGTTCGGGTAAAGTTTGCCACGTAGAGCACGTGGGCATTTGTGGATGAACAGTGTTGCCCATCTCCTGCGGCGCAAGGACAAGCCGCAAAAGGCTGTCGTCTGACAGTACATCCCAGTTGCAACTAAAGAACTGGCAAGCGTTGTGCGCAGGGCCGCTAGCGTCGTCGCCTGGCGCGAGCACCCCACCTGCCAGCACCTGCGAAGTGCGCGACAACTGCCCTTGGCACACGCAGGCACAGGCATGCTCCCGGCGAGTCCAGACGTGCTCCCGGTGGGCCCAGGCATGCTTTCGGTGTGCCTGGTCGGTATCAGCACGCCCCTCCCTCGCCATAGGAAAATGTTGGGAGCGCGGCGTGCGGACCAACCGCTCCACATTCCGGGCTTCGGCGAGCTCAATGATCTGCGAGATGCTTCCTGCACGGCGCGCAGCGAGCTGGATGGGCACGCGGAACTTGTCGGAGCGGTCAACCCCGTCCAGGATCGTCCAGGCACGCTCGCGCTAAAAGGGAACCAGCCCGAGTTGTGGGCCCGGATGCTGGCACAGGCATCTCCCCTTCTGCGAATCCTGCGGCCCGGGATCAGCCGAGGAGCTCGGCGACTCGCTGCCCGCAGCCACGTGCCCAGCGACTCGCGACGCTTGGCCTTCGTCTCTGCGTTTTGCGGCGGCGCTCGGGAACATTGCAGCCGCAGTTTGTGTTTCCCCTCCACGCCTTTTTTTCCACCATCCTCGCAGTCCCAGCAGGAGCTCGGGCGGCGTGGAGCTCACGAGAACAGCGCGGAGCAGTGGAGGCCCGCCATCAACACTCTCAGGAGGTCTCGTAGAAGCGGGCGGTAGGGCTGAGGAGGCCGGAGCGACAAATCTGTCACGATCGTGCGTCTGCGCTTGCCACCGTTGGCTTTTGGTGCCGCACCCACACGGGCGCGGGGCGTTGCCCCTTCATCCGCCTGTTGGGGGGGGGGTCCAGGCGCGGCCATGCAGGAAACACACATAAGCAGCCGGAAGAAAAAGAAGGACAACATGGCACAACAATAGAAAGACATTCACGTTAAATTAAGCATTATCGAACCTCAATCACGCGTAAATAAAGATTAAATATTACGCGCGAAGATGCGCAAAGAAAAGCAGTTATGCAAAAACCAAACTAGGTCATTCTCCCTATTTTCCGGCCCGTCTCGTTCGCAGACTGACGGGAATGGAAGCAAAGCGCTGGAATGCAAGAAGCCAGATGTTGCCAGTAATTCTTTGAACCCTCGCACCTTTTTCCGTCGGTCAGGGTGGTCCCAGTGCAGAGCGCTCAAAGGCCCGAGGCAAGGCTCGAAGCACTTACGGGAGGCGGCTGATGATGGGAGGAAGCAGGGTGGAGTCGACATGAGTCGACTCGAAGCGCTTAATTGAGGAGCGGCGGGTCCCCGTCGACGTTGGCCGTGCCGCCGAGCGGAAGCGACAGGAGGCCAGCTGCGAAGAGCGCGCTGCAGCGAAGGAGATGCGGAACGACCAACGGAGCCGCGAATGCAGAGATGGCAGCGGCCCTCCGGATGGGGCCTCCGGGAGGATGGGACGGCACGCGCCCGCATGCCGTTGGCTGAGCGTGTCGAAAATATGGGGTTGCGTCGTGTAAGAGAGTTAGCTCACTATGCTTACATGCACTGTAGACAGTCCTGCAAGATGTCTGCAAACAATGCGGCCGGAGCTCTGCAAAACAGACAAAGGCTTGGACAGCAGCAAACAGCCTCAAAGAAGTCTGCTCCCTACCATCCCCGCCCCAGCAGCCAAGTATGAGCACATTTCTCTCGCGAGCACGGAGGCGAGAAGCTGCCGCTGCCAAAGGTCAGAGGCAGCCCTGGCATGGGAACGTGGTACAAGCTGGGCGGTTTCGAGCGCTAGCTGTGTAAGATGACAGGGCACAGGAGCCAAACAGTGGAGCAGAGGCAAGACTGGATCAAGAGCGAAAGAAAGTTACACTGCAGCGCACGCCTAAACCCGAGCCCCTTCCCCCCTGAGGCGAGGGCAACCGCGCCACCAGCAGCGCGAGCGGCCTATCAAAGATGAACAGCTAAAGCTTCATCGAGCGTATCAAGCATTCTCCACATCTCTCTGGGACTTCTGAGAACAAAAGAGCAGGTGCCATTGGACAAGCAAGGCCCTCAGATTCCTTCTCACATGAGACCGCAATCTACCACAGTCCGGCCTGCAAGCCTTGAGCAGCCTTGGTGGTGACAAGCTCCGCCCTTGGTAGCAGTTGGGATCATAGTTCAGGGCTCCGGATGCTCCGCAAAACCGTTTTGGGGTTCAGGGTTTTTAGGGTTTAGGGTTTCGGGTTTAGGGTCGAGGGTGGGATCCCCGAAAACAGCCGGGCTCTGCGGCGGCTCGAAGCTGCTCCCCAGCGACAGGCGCAGAAGCGCATCCTCCGGGGCTTCTTGCAACACTCCAGGTTTTTGGAGTTTTCTAGGGGGGGGGAGTTAGGTTTGGGCTGTAGGTTTTTGGTTTTACTGTTTTAGGTTTAGGGGAACCTCTCTTGGAATACAACTTTGGAGACTCCCAGGGTCTGACGAACCGCTGGACCACTGGGCGTGTCGGAAGGCACACACATCAGCGCACACACAGGCCCCCAAAGTGGAGGTGGCAGCAGAATGCAGCAGAGGATGGCCTGCTGGTTCGGGGACAGGGGAGTGTCCATCGGCTTCTGAAGCTGCTTCGCGACCTGAACGTCGGGTTGCACCGGTACGGAGCCCTGCTCACATGCATGGCGCAGCTTTTTCAAGGCTGGGGTATGTCTGGGGCTTGGTGTACCATTCAGGGAGCTTCATGTTTGCAAGCGAAAAAGCACACAAAGTCTCCCAAGTCGGCCTCCCGGTACTTCTGCGCTCTTCTCTCGTAGTCCTGGCGCGCTCCCACCAGTGCAGTTTAGGGCATAGGCCTTAGGGTTGCTGGCAAAAAGTTCCAGCGAGCAGCGGCGCACTCCTCCGCCAGCTGCGGAAACTCGTGGTACCCAGTGATGCCATCGACCTGCCCACTTCGCGTCTTGTCATCCCCAGCATGTTCTAAACCCTAAACCCTAAACCCTAAACCCTAAACCCTAAGTTGGGGGGGTTGTTTCTGGAAGGCTCCACAATGCCTGAGGCTTGTTGCTCATGGATCTGAGTCGCGCTGCTGCCGCCTGCCAGACAAGGGATGCGCATCAACAACTACCAGCTGCCAGAAACAGTGGGATCAAAAGAGGAAGAACAAACATGCAAGAGGAATTGAAGAGGAGTTCGAGACCCGCCTCATACTGCTCGATGACGCTTTGAACCTCAGGTCGCTTTCGGAAGGGAGTTCCCAGGTGGGGGTACCTTATATAAGGGCTCCAGCAGGGGGGACAACCATAAATCCTGAACCTCAACTCTAAACTCGCAAACCTCATCCAAACATCTAAGGGCAATCCCTATGTGGGATGTTGTACCATTGGCAGCACACCGGGGGGGACTGGTCTGTGGGGGAAGGGGGGTGGGGTGCCAATCGCCCTGAACCCCAAGTGCAGAAGGTTCAATTAGGGGCCGGTCCTTCCGCACAACTTCGAGGTCTGCTCCATGCGTGGTGATCGGCATTGCGATTCTCAGCACTGTCAGAACATCGTCGGGATTCGTGTCACGTGAGAAAGGTGATGTCAGGTAAGGTAGACAGCCTAGCTCTGCGAATTTCACTCGCTGCCATGCCAACTCTGTCGAGCCCGCAGCCACGGAATGCCAGAGCTACTGAAGCGACCGCGTGGCATAGGAGAAACCTCTCTGGAAAGATACGATGGCATCACAGCATCGGGACAGCTGCTCCAACTACGCAACATCTTTCAGCGACACAACAAACGCGTGAGGATCGGGCATGCCAATGTACACAAACGCAACACATCTAAGGCCCGGCATGCGAAATGTCCATTGGAATGTCTTAGAACCTGGTGCAGACGAGGTTGCATGAAGTGGCATGCATCTCATGCAACCCCACAGATACCGCAAGCCATCTGCGGCTGGAACTCATTTCTGCATGCGCACGGACAGAAGCTTCTGCTGTTGCGTCTGGCGTTGAGCAGCTAGCTTCAAGCTGCAAGGCACATGCCTCACCATCCTAGCCCAAAACCTTTTCTTTGAAAGTCGGCCCTAGGTTTCTGAGCGATCGGATCTGCACAACTACGGCTTTGAACGCTTCCAACTCGCACCTAGTAGGCCGGTCGGCTCTCCACAGCTCAGGTCCGTCGCTTGACATTGAGCTCTGCCGGCATTTTCAGTCAAGGAATCTGTGTCGGACTTCTTGAAACGTTCAGCGCCACGCCATGCCTATGCCTGGGAAGCCTCCGGATACATGTCCTTGACCGCTTCAATTCAACAACCTGCTATTGAACATCTACGAGGTCAAGCAACCACCAGGCGAGTCGGCAGTCTCAGAAAGAACTTCTCAAGTCAAGTCGGTGAGTTTCATAGATTTCCATAAGGAACGAGCAGGCAAAGGAGTTTGCAGAAAGCATACGCACAATGCCGCCTGAGAGAACTGAACTCGCAACATTGTGGACATCACCAGAACCTGTTGACACCCCCCGCCACTCTCTGCCAATGACAGCACGAATTATCCTGCCAGCTGGGCTAGGCCACAAGTGAAATTCTTCAAGCCGTGTGCAGGCCAGAACTCCTACAGTTTGCGGGATTCCGGAAACAATCCTGGAGATGTGCTAGGTCAGATAGGAGCGCTCAGCAGAAACGTTAAACATTAAAAGACGTGTGACCATGAAAACCCGAACAGTAGGTGTACCATGAAAGTTGGGCTGCTGCTTCCACTCATTGAAGCTAGAACGAGTGTAACTATCGAGACTCATGCTGTACTTCATTTGAGTGCTCACTGCTGCTCAGGGATCCGGCATGCTGGCCTCAGGCAGAGAGCTTGTTCTTCGGTACACATTTTTGTGAGTTGCGTCGGCAAGATGCACGAACCGAGCATTCTTTCAGGGAACGATGCCGGGCGGCTACCAGAGGATGCATTCTGGGACAGGCCTACTCGGCGCAAACTCGCACCGAGCACGCTGCTCCTCGGCCCTTTCTTGCCTTGCGAAAGCCGCCATCCTGGCCAGGTGATTTAAACTTTTGGTTGGGGGTTAGGGGTTTTGTGGTGACATCAAAGGCAAACAAAGCCAAAACACAGAAGCGCGATGAGCAAGACCCTTGAAGGATTGAGATTTATAGGCGGGCTTGCAGTTTCGGGTTGTGGTCGTGTCTCAAGATCTAAATTTTGCCGCGAGAGTTTAGGGTTTAGGGCCAGGGTGCTGGGGAACTCCAAAAACCCTTAACCACCTAAACCCTCACAAAGGCGCTAAAACCCCAAAACCCTAAATTCTCGGCTGCTGCCGTCGCCGCTGGCGTCACTGGATCCGCGTGCGCCAACCACAGAGGCACGGGGTTTAGGGTTTAGGGTTATGTTCTGTTTTAAACTTGGCCGGCATTGCAAGCAGCGAGTTAAGGTTTAGGGTTTAGGGTTTAGGGTTTAGGGTTGAGGGTTGAGGGTTGAGGGTTGAGGGTTGAGGGTTGAGGGTTGAGGGTTTAGGGTTTAGGGTTTAGGGTTCAGCAGTTCTGAGCGTGCAGAGTCAGTCCAGCCACGCTTTCGATTAACACCCACCCGCCCAAAGAATCCCACCACATCCGAACATATTATTCTTGAAAAAACAGCGCCACTTTGTTACGGGGCGCTTCCCGAAAAGAAGCGCCACTTTGTTACGGAGCGTTTCCCCTTCACAAAAAAACGCCACTTTCTTACGCAAAAAAAAACACCACTTTGTTACGGAGCGTTTCCCCTCCAACGCCCGATGACCGAATGGGGCTTAAGCTTAAAATTGACATGGTTCTAAAGTGCCCAGCTAGTGTATCAAGGGGGTCTGCAGATGGTTCGAAAGTGCTCAGCTAGCGTTTAATAGCTCGAAGGACCGAATGGGTCTGGAGGTTGATCACATGATGTCGAGACCAGAAAATGTGAGGACAGACCCCTGTGTTAAACGGACCACCGCCAGCTATCCTAACCCATGCACCCTGCACCCCATCTGGCTGTGCGTTTTTTGTGAAGGGGAAACGCTTCGTAGCAAAGTGGCGCTCCTTTTTTCGAAAGGGAAAACGCTCTGTAACAAAGTGGCGTTTTTTCTTAACGCTCCGTTAGTGTTTTGTTTTGAAGGGGAAACGTTCCGTAACCTAGTGGCCTGTTTTTTAAGGGGAAACGCTCCGTAACAAAGTGGCGTGTTTATTTTTTCGAAGGAGAGCGCTCCGTAACAAAGTGGCGTTTTTTGTGAAGGGGAAACGCTCCGTAACAAAGCGGCGGTCTTTTTGCGTAGCAAAGTGGCGCATTTTTTTAGAAGGTCAAACGCTCTGTAACAAAACGGCGTTTGTTTTGAAGGGGAAACGCTCCGTAACAAAGTGGCGTTGTGTTTAAGGGAGACGTTCCGTAAAAAAATTGGCACTTTTTTCAAGAATAATTTGCTCGGATGTGGTGGGATTCTTTGGGCGGGCGGGTGTTGGTCGAGAGAATGGCTGGACTAGACTCCTCACGCTCAGAACTGCTGAACCCTAAACCCTAAACCCTAAACCCTAAACCCTCAACCCTCAACCCTCAACCCTCAACCCTCAACCCTCAACCCTCAACCCTCAACCCTCAACCCTCAACCCTCAACCCTCAACCCTCAACCCTCAACCCTAACTCGCTGCTTGCAACGCTGGCCAAATTTAAAACAAAACAGAACCCTAAACCCAAAAATCCCGTGCCTCTGTGGTTGGCGCACGCGGAGCCAGTGACGCCAGCGGCGACGGCAGCAGCCGAGGGTTTAGGGTTTTGGGGTTTTAGCGCCTTTGAGGGTTTAGGTGGTTCAGGGTGTTTGGAGTTCCCCAGCACCCTGGCCCTAAACCCTAAACTCTCGCGGCAAAAATTTAGATCTTGAGACACGAACACAACCCGAAACTGCAAAGCCTGTAAATCTCAATCCTTCAAGGGTCTTGGCTCTAAGGTCACAACCCGAAACCCTGACCCTAACCGTGACTTGCCAGCCTCGTCGAAGCTCTCGATCCTTCTTGAGTTCTTTCACCTTCAGTATATGTCTCAGCATGTTCCATTGGTCAACACATCAGCTGCGGGACAAGGCGCAGGCCTCCTCGATCAGATTGTCCAGGTCCTGCAAAAGTACTTCGAAGGTAACAGATACGAGGGTTCAAGAAACACTCTGGAAGGGCGGCTCTCCCTGACGCACGAGAAGGAACAGAAAGAGGAGCTGCTTACGTGAGACTTTGCACGGCTGCCCCACATCGAGACCGTGCAATCGAGCGAGACGCTCATGAACACTGCATTAGCTCATGGCCAGCTGCTACACCGATCATGCTTTTGATTGACATCTCAAACTCATCAGATTGAGGTAGGACATGCCTCAGACTTCAAGAAGACCCCGCTGGCTCAACAGCAACAGTGATGCTGGAGACACAGCGCTGACCCTGGCTCTGAAGAACGATGCCAATATACCATTGGAATATCCCCTACTTTTTCGGGTGTGGGGGGGGTCAAAAATGCGAATTTGCATTTCTGGCCCCCCGAATGCACACTTCTGAAATCTTGATGGTCAGCATGCTTAACACGCGCACACTCTGCAACACAGACCATTTTCATTCACTTCCCCCACCCCATATATAAATGCCACCCAACCCCCCTCCCCCCAGATACATGTAGGAAAAAAGGGGGATATTGGAGTGATTTTGTGCTGTCATCGACTTGTTCTGTGACTCAACGGGATAGAAAGCTCGACCTACACGGACTTCGCAAAGGCTCAACACTTGTGGCAAGCATTCTAGCAAATCAACCCTGAAGGTTGGCAATTACGTGCTCGAATGGCGACGTTGCCCTCCGCTGACGAACGGATGCTGGGTGGCAACAGTGTCTAATCATTTGCCCCGACAGACGGGGCCCCTCATAAAGGCAGCACAATGGAAATACCGTCGGAAATACCAAACCGACACACGATTGGTGCCCCAGGCTTACGGCCAATCCAGATTGGCAAATTAAGAAACGTCGATACGGCAGCTACTACAAACATACTGGGAAGTGACGTATCGCGGAGATAGTCGATACGCAATGCTTCACTCACAAACTAAAAACTCCGCAGACGCTCTAGAGGGTTGTATTCACCTGCCTCAGAGCATTATACATCGTTTCTGAGCTGCTACACAAGAAATTAAAAGGACTGGATTATCTATTCGCAAAGAGTGTATAAGTGAATATGAGTGATGGTGTGTGGCACGTGGCGTGTGTGTGGCGCGTGCATGGTGTACGGTGTTACGTTGTTGAAGATGGTGGGTGCATGGCGTGTGTTGCGTGGCATGTGTGTGTGGTGCGTGCATGGTGTGCGGTGTTACGTTGGTGAAGATGGTGTGTGCGCGGCGTGTGGTGCCTGGCGTGTGTGTGGCGCGTGGTAGGAAGAGGGAGCAGGAGGAGGGAGGAGGAGGCAGGAGGAGGGAGGGGAGGGAGGGAGGGTGGAGGAGGAATGAGGAGGAGGAAGAGGAGGAAGAGGAGGAGGAGGAGGACGAGGAGGAGGAGGAGGAGGAGGAGGCGGGACAGCCCCAAAAGTAAGAACCCACACAAAACGCGGGGAAAAGTAAGCACGGTGTGAGTTTCGCAGGTGTTCCCAAACCACAGGTTACGGAACTGCGGCTACTCCTGCAGGCCTAGGACTGACAAAATTTTGGAGTTATCAAAGCTAAAGCGCGAACGCAGAACCCCACTTTGCAACGTCCAGTAAAGCACGAACTCCACGCGTCTGGACGGAAGCTCATGAACAGCAGGGACAAGGAGCATGACAGTGAAGGAAAGGCTCAGCTCTAGAGACAAAGATTCGATGACATGACAAAAGCGAGCCTCCCGCAGGAGGTTCACTCGTTGGTCAAGGACCGGCGCGGGGTCCTTCTGGGTGAGAGCGGCGAGAGCTGACACACTTGGTCACACCCAGTACAAGACAAGAGCACAAGCCTGGCGCTGCAGCTCAGTAAGTGCTGCTTGCTCCAGTGCCTGCAAGCCAGCGCAAACTTTGCTGCCCTCCAACTGATTTTGCAGTTGACTTGTGATGGCTGGTGCCTCGTTCAAGTAGAACGAGTGTGATGGCGACGTCGATCCGTTTGGTATCGAACTTGAGCTCGTGCCTTGGAAAGGCGAAACGCACACCCGTGCGACAAAGCGTGGGTTTGGAGCCGCCGCGCCTCCACAAAAAACGCGCTGGCGCGGACGATCGACAACCCTGTCGGATTTCGCGTCCCCTAGGCTTGCCATCCGCAAATTGCGGGCAAACGTTCCTGCTGCGCTGCAACTGTGCTTGATGGGGAAATTGCAAAGTAAGGTGTGCCGGATTTTTAAGGCGTGCAAGGTCAGACGGCAGCGCGTGACCCGAGGAATCCATCAAGAGTGTCGTCGTCGCGCCCAGACTCAGCGCCCCGAAAGACAGGGATCGACAATCCTCGCGGTGTTTCCGGAGCTCCGCGTGGGGTGCGCTGTGTAAATTCATGGTGAAATTTGAACATATTTGAACAGCCTGGAACGCACATGACTCTCTCCTGCTCAGGAACAAACGCAGGCTAACTTGCATCTGCCGCACTGCGCAGTTTGATTGCACGCTGGGCTTCCCCGCTCTCCGCACGTCCGCTTGGCAGGGAGTTCCTCAGCCACTCCTGCACCTTACACTTTCTCCATGCGAGGACGCAGGGACACGGCAAAACCACGCTGAGTCCAGAACTTTGGCCTTCGTGTCCTCCTCTGCCGGCACTTCTTCCTGTTCTTCCACTGCTTCTGGTTGCCTTGCACTGCGCGATGAACGACGGCTAGCCATGTCGTGAAAAGGAAGAGCGCAACCATCAGAAGCATGACGCTGTTTGAAACGCGAGTGAGAACGAGTTTGGAAACGGGGGCGCACCGGGGCTCGCCTTTTTGACGCGTACGACTCCAGGCGCCTTCGCGCAGTAACGTCACAGAACTATACATCACGCCGTGAACTCTGCTATCACACGACTGATAACAAGGCACTCGGTCAAGCTGCACAGTAACAACACGAGAAGGTATTCTCACCTGTCTTATCTACTGACAAGTGCCCAGGTGACATGCATTCCACTAGGCCGCAATTCCGGGCTTCTGCCCAGCGATTCCAGCCTTAATTGTCTTCTGGACCTGTTCCATCACTTCTCATTCACCGTTCACTGCTCACCCATACTTCAGTCGTTCGCCCTCTTGAGCTTCCCTTCGCGCACCACACGGAACAACTGACGGGACTTCATATGCTCTTTGTCAATGCTAAAATTTTAAAACCAACAGAGTGTTCCAAGACCACTTTGACCAAAACCTAAAAACTTTGAACCAAAAAAGAATCTTAAACACCAGGGATCTCAGCACCATTTGTAAATTCAGATTAAGCAAAAAAGGGTGTTCCAACACCACTTGGAAAAACCGTCTCGAGACACTTTGACAGACTTGGAACCAAGGGTGTCTCAACAACAATCTCTTCAGGATTTGCCACGCGGAATTTGCAGCATGTTTTCAAGCACAAAATTAAATTGAAATTTCTCACACAAAGTCAAGATGTCAGATACAACACAGAATTGTCAAAAAAAAACCATTAAACAAACAGGCCTTGACAACAGCCACAGCAACAACTTGAACCAAATGGCACAGGAACACTTACGCAGCAAGCACTCCACACAGTGCAGACATTGGACATTGTTTTACACTCAGAGCTTTGCTTTAGCACCTCCAGACGACTCTCAGGTCAACTTCCGAGAGCTAAAAGCCTCTCTGCAGGCAGCTGGGGCAGGAAGTGACTAAAAGTCACGAGTCGGCAAGAGTTCAGGTTGTGCAAGGGCGGGTCGCATTATTTTGGAACTGTTATTATGTTTAGGTTTAAAGAGGAGTAAAGATGACTTTTGCAGTGGAAGACGCAGCACGTCTAAAGTCTTACAAGGCTTCCATTTTCCAAAGCCAGACTTCACTTTAAGGTTGACTTCTGCTCTGTTCTATCACAAACCTTTTTTTTAAGTTTTCCAAGGGCCTAAGGGTTACGCGCGAGTCCACGGGCGTGCAAAATTATGCTGGTAAGTTCCAGAGGCACCCAGTAGCCTGTAACGCTTTGTTTAAATATCTCTTTAGCTTTAGTTTAAGCCGTTGCTTTCGCTCAACAAAAAGCAGGCTCTCATATAATTGCGCCTTTGTGTTGTACCACAGCAAACTTTGACCTGTGCATTAAGATCTCTGCAATTTGAAAGTTCTTGTCTTCTTGCACGGGTTGGAACACAGCCAATGTTACTGACCAAAGAGACAAGTATATTGAGCTCTTTGCAGTGTACTTTACGTGACAACTGTACGCTTGTGCTTTGATTGAATCTCTGCTTGCCCACAGAGTAATCGTTTCCCAGTGGAACAGACTTTGGCCGTTACTCACTCCGTGTGCTTTGCTCCGTCGTTCAGTAACCAAGATGTTTTGCATGTTACTTTTGTCTTCTCCTTTGTCCAAACAAAGTTGAGATGTCGTTGAAGACTTTGAAGCCGTTGCTCTTGAAGAGAGCACCTTTGCTGACCAAAGACAATGCAGCTGAACACTGACATGTCTGGCTGAAGTGCGCGGAAAAAGCAGTCTGCGCTGAAGCTCTGCTTTTCACATGGTAGCAGTGGCAAACGGGCCGACATCAGCGCCTCGCCCTACGACACCTCCGGATCCTTGGATCATCTCAGGGATTGGGGTTTAGGATGGTTCCAGGGCTTGGTTCCAGGATGCCTTCTGATGGTGGGGTGTGTGGACGGCTTAGCAGATGGCTGGTAGGCGAGCAGGCCACGCTTCCGGAAACGTGAAAACAAGCAACCTTCACACTGCAAAAAGACGAAAGTGCCCCAGGTACTGACTTGTTCTTTGGTTTCTGGGTCCAGATAGCTATCCTAAGGCCTGCAAGCCCCAAAGGCCAAACCTCAAACCGGAATCTTACCTCCTGGACCTCCTCAGTGTTCCAAGCCCAGGTAAGTTTTTTTGATCCCACACAGAACCTTACAAAACAAACGACCCTGAAGCTTGGAGGATATCGGATGGCAGAAGCAAATCTCTAAGGAGATTGCAAAGATCCGTCCGACCTCCTGCTTTTGGTGTACAGCTTGGAAGACCAGGTAGGCCTTAGCACGCTCCAGTCTCTTTCCGCGTACACAAAAGAAGTGCTTGTTCTCGACAGTTTGGGGAGTGTTAGGTGGAACTTGTGGTTTGAGAACAGTGTAGAGGGAACTGAGAGAGAGTTTCAGCTGTTTCAGTGCAGGGGTGACCTGTGTGTAGGGACGTTTTCGCAGGCGATAGGTGAGGTCATGACAAGTTGGGCAAACAGTGACCATGACATTCACTATTCACCTGTGAGCATCGACACAGTAGGCACACATGTAGGTTTTGCCGAAACCTTGATACTTGTGTTGCAGGAAGGCTGTGTAGAGGACCATGTTGCTGAAGCATTTCCTGTTGAGGCAAGGCAGGATGAAGTCGAGCAATCTGGTACCCTAGATGCTATTGTGGATCCCAGAGATAACAGGACCACATTCATGGATGAGTTGGAAATCGCCGAAGAAGCAGACATCTTAGACACGTTGCCTTTAGCAGGGTTTCCCAAAGAAGAGTCCGAGAGGAGAAAGGCATGGTCTAAGGTGCCGAGGCGTGTTCGCTTGGGGATCAGGAGGTTGCACACCATGATGAACCACAAACCTAAAGAAGTACTAGTTCAAGTGCTTCGAGGGGCAGGTGCTTCTGAGGAACTGGTGAACGCAGCTAAGATCTTCAAGTGTGAGTCCTGCAGGGTTAGTGAAGAAAATGTTCGCACACACCCTGTGTCAGCCCCACCACCTTACGAGTTCAACCACACAGTTTCAGTTGACGTGGTGGAGACTGCGGATGCAACAGGAGCAAAGTTTAGCTGGCTGAACATTATAGATGTCGGCACAAGCTATCAAGTTGTGACCTTGGTCCGCGTTGGAGGCGGACAGCCGAGCTCAGCAAA
The DNA here is from genome assembly GCA_905221605.1 of Symbiodinium natans. Classification (NCBI taxonomy): domain Eukaryota; class Dinophyceae; order Suessiales; family Symbiodiniaceae; genus Symbiodinium; species Symbiodinium natans. The sequence goes on along the minus strand of CAJNDS010000448.1, from coordinate 13,965 downwards.
GTGTTTGCAGAAGTTTATGCAGCACTGGGTTTCCCCTTTTGGGTGGCCCAAGATAGTCTCCCACGACAGGGGGCTACACAACAGAGGTGCGTTCGCGCACGGGCTGAGCAGCCATGGAGTCCAGATCCGCCAAGCCGGACTGGAATCACCAGAGCACATTGGGAAGTGCGAAAGACATGGAGGCATCATAAAACGAGCCTTTAAACGTTTGGTCAAGGATCACAGCGTTGCAGGCAAAGATGATGTCAAAGTGGCGATGCTTGAAGCACAGGTAGCAAAGAACGAATTCATGCGTGTCGGAGGTTTTAGCCCCACTCAGTGGGTGCTTGGACGCCTACCCAGAGGAGTAGGACACGTTTTGGACGAGGAAGAGCTAGGTCAGCTTGGGGTTCTTTCTGGAAGGCTAGATGCCACTACAGCGTTCGGTCGACAGGCCGAGTTCAGGCACACAGCCAGGAAGGCCTTCGTGCACGAAGACTGCAGCCGCCGAGTCAGGAAGACTATCCTGAGGAAGTCGGCGCCTCTTCCAGGAAGGTACCAGGCGGGAGACCTGGTATGTTACAGGATCTCGAGGAATGAACACTCAGGTGTCTCCACCTGGAGCACGGTGAGCAAGATCATCGGATTTGACAACAAGACTGTTTGGGTCGTTCACCAAGGAGTTCCTGTAGCTACAAGTTTGGCTCGACTCAGACCGTGTACTTCGGCTGAGGTCCTGGCGTTTCAGGTACTTAACCGGGGCAACATACAGTACGAGCACACGGAAGTTGAGCGTGAGCAGCAAAAGTACATTGATGCCACCGGGGACGATCTAGTACGAGACGACCCAGAAGAGCCACCGGACGGAGGAGTAGGAATAAGTTCTCCGATCCGAATGGATGCAGAGGCAGATCCCCCAGAAACCGAGACGGTTGCGCCAGAACGAGTCGTTAGAAGGAGAGTTGGAGCGACACGTGAAGAGTCACGGGCCGTGACCATGGAGGAGCCAGAAAATGAGCAGGTGGATCCTACAGGAGGAATCCAAGAGGCGATGGCTGAGGACACGGCAGTTGATGCCGATGTCGAAGCAGAAGCCACGGAGAGCTCAGCACTTCTCCTGAGAGCTTACGCGAGCCACTTCTGGACGAAGGAAGAGAAGACCGTTTGGAACTCACTCCCCGGGGAGAAGGAGTATGAGGCCTTACGGGTTTTCTTTTCGGACCGTGTTGAAGCCGACAAACAGGTTTTGCAGTGGCGCAAGCGCCGCAAGAACTTTACGTCCAAGAAGCAGAAGGAGAAGCACGGGAAGATCCTAATGTACCACAAGTGCCCTGAGGACGTTCAAAAGGAGCTGGACAAGAGCAGAGCGAAGGAATGGGCAAAGTGGCAGGACTTCAGTGCGGCGATCATTTTAGATGACGCTCAGTATGACGAGTTGATCCGTGAAGGACATCAAGTCATACCTACCCAGTGGGTAGAATTGGACAAGAACCACAACAAGAGGTTACTTGATCCTACGGTAGAACCCAACTACAAGAGTAGATTGGTAGTTCGGGGTGATCTTGAGAAGGGAGATCCTAGGAGTGATAGCCCTACTGCTAGCATAGAAGCTCAGAACTTAGTGTTTTCTTTTGCGGCTTCTAGGAAGGTCAAGATTAAATCCCTTGACGTGACAAACGCCTACTTTCAAGGCGAAGAGATAGATAGAGTACTTCTACTATCTCAGCCTACGGGAGGACTCCCTGGGCTCAAGCCCCACCAGCATATGCTGGCGAGAGCACCCATCTACGGCAGCACCGACGGCGGTAGAAAGTTTTGGAAAAGGCTAAGGAACTACCTTAAGGGTAAGGGACTACGTGAGAACCACATCTACCGCGCTCTGTACAGTTACACAGATGCCGATGGAGTTGTACAGTTGCTCTTGACGTCCCATGTGGACGATCTATTATGGGCTTGTGATCCGTCATGTGATTGGATCATGAACGATCTCATTGAGACGTTCAAGTGTGGAAAGGTTGAAACCGGGAGCTTCAGGTACTGCGGGAAGGAGATAGCTCAAGACGAGGACTTTAATATTCATGTGACCTGCAGCGAGACTACAAGGAACGTGAGCAAGATTCACGTGGACAAGAGGAGGCACTCGGGAGATCCTTTAACGGACTCTGACAAGACGCAGATGAAGAGCGTCGCTGGTTCCCTGGCTTGGGTTTGCAGGCAATGCAGACCGGACCTGAGCTATAGGGTATCCAAGATCCAGTCAGCTTCTAGCAACGGTACCGTCGCGGACATCAAGGATGCCAACAAAGCGGTCGAGTATGCTATTAGCACGTACGACAGGGGACTTGTTTTCAAGTCTGGTCTGTTAGACTGGAAGACGCCAGGTGCTCTGATGAGTCTGGTGATCACAGACGCTTCGCACGCAAATGAGTCAGAGGAGATGATCATAAATGAAATGACATCTGTGGAAGGACATCGGAGCCAAGGAGCTAGGATGGTGTTTCTTACTGACGGCGCCCTGTGGAATGGGGACAAGGGTAGCATTCATCCCATCTTGTGGGCGAGCAACCTCGTTCGAAGGGTGTGTCGTTCCACCATTCAGGCAGAAGCCTACACACTTCAAGCAGGTGTGGAGGATGGTGACGTGCTAAGAGCAGCTGTCACTGACATCTTCGGATGCCTCGATATGAAAAGATGGGAGGCTACGTCGGCCAAGTTTGTGAAGCAGATCTGGATGACAGACTGTAAAAGTCTAGAACTGACGCTTTCGAACCCGAAGTGCAACAAGCACTCGGACAAGAGGTTGAGCATCGAGATCGCGTCTCTCAGACAGGAGCTTTGGCGCAAAGCTGGCGAAAAAGCAGCTGATCCGTTTTACGACGACTACAAGCCAGCAGATGATCAGTTAACTGACATCGTCAGATGGTTGACACTGACGTGATGATCGCTGATCCATTGACTAAAGTCATGGAGCCTACCAAGTTGGTTGAGGCCCTGAAGACTAACACACTCGACGTAGAGCAGCCGCTCGAGAGTGTCGTAAAGAAGCGAGCCAAGCAGATTCAGAGGCGGTCGACGAAGAAGGAAAAGGACAGCGAGCAAGGTCGCTGATCCTACAGCACGAAGTCTCACCACACTGACGCTGTAAGAGTCACGGGTGTGAAACTAACCTGTTTTGCAGCGCGTACAGTGTGTGTACCTAGCGTTTTGTACAGCTTTTGATGCAACCCCTTGACCGCAGGGGCCCCTTGGACCAAGCCTACGGCTTAGCGGAAAAGTGACTAGTCTTCGCACCCAGAATTGCGCCTCGAGAGATGTGGTTTCGGGGGTCAGCTTGCGCAGATTCGGGCGCAGGCCTGGTATACCGTGAAGTTGCATCAAGCAGTGCGCATAGTCTGGCCTGCTTCCCCAGACTTCCAAAGCTCGTCCTTGGGCACATTATCCAACCTTGCTGCGTCCCAGCCGCGCCACTGAAGGGCCGCGAAGCAAGAGTTTGCATCCGTGATGTGAAAAAGATTGGGATGTTCAACCCAGACGGGCCAAGTAATTGCTTCTAATGCTATTTGGACCAGTAGGAGACCCCTGACTCCGTACTTGGAAGTCAACTCTTCGTACGTCTGCCACCGGGTACCCCGGGTAGGCTATCCAAGTTTCGAGTCTAAGTTTAGGTTCAAAATTTCGGTTCAACTGGGTTCTGAAAAATTGACGGGCCGCGGTTCGAAGTCAAGTCCTCAGGAGCGAAGCTCCAATCTTAGTCGCTGTCAAGTTGGGGCTGAGGAGGAAGACGGGCGGAATAGACGTCAGGGAGTTTTTTGGGTTTCTGACGCTGATCCCGAACTGGAAAGCCGGTCTAGAGACCAAAGAAGATCTCCATACAGAAAGGCTTTGTATGGTTGAGCGTTCAAGATCTGCCCGTTCCTCATCAAGCTCCAGGAAATGATACACCCAACCCAACCCCAACCCCTGAGCCCTTTCCCCCTGGTCGGGCCCCTGGCCATCACCCTCACACGCGCTCTTCCCTGTAGCAGGATTCGAGCGACGAGGAGGACTGAGATCCCGAACTCGCCATTTCAATGCCCTCAAGCCCTCAACCCACCAAGAGGCCCCTAAACTAAACCGGAAAACCTCCAGGTCAAGTCGTGCACCTAGATTCACACACATTTTCCATGTCCTTCGCACCTCTGCGTGGCGCCCTGGTCCGTCGCATTTACACAACCGCAACCCCTAAACCCTATCAGCCTTAAGTCCTTAGCTGGACTCGTTACGTAACTACAACCCTATATGGCTCATGCAAATTGCACGCAACTCATTTCCTGGGGGCGATTAATAGTGGTTCAATCCTGTGAAGCCTTATTTTAGGGTCAAAACCTTTGGAAGGCAGCTCGGCAACAGTTCAATGCTGGGGTGGGTTTCGGCGTGGGTCTCATATCTACATCGGGGATGATGGTGGATCGCTGGGACGGTATCTATTTGAGCAAGGCACCCAAGTGGAACCACAAGCTTTGCAAGAAGGGTTTGGGGCTCATGCGGCTTCAGACCTGTGGGGCCGAGCTCCACGTGAAAAGGCATGGCGAAGCCTGCATTCGTTGCTTACCTTGCAGTAGGCTTGCAGTAGGGGGTGGGGGACCAGAGTGTCTGCAGTCAGAAGGCTTCCCTCCATAGTCTCTCATGGCAGTGCAAACAAGTAGTGCAAGAGCGAATGTCTAGAACCCTGCAAGTCAAGCATACGGAACCAAGAGCCCCATACCTTTGCAATTTATACGACTCAGCCGCGATGTCAAAGGCCTGAATTCGGGGTTGGGGACTTGAGGCCTGCAGATCTTAAGCCTGTTGCAGTGGAGGAGGAGGCCAAGCCAGAGGGCAGTGGCAGCTCCAGTGCCGCTGGCAATGAATGTGTGGAAGAGCGGTGGAAGGATTTCCAGTCGTTGGTTGTTCGTTGGTAGCTCTGCAGTGCCGTTGTTGGGTATTCTGAGCCAGCTGCCGAGGCCACGCCTGATGCAGAGGACCCAAAAGCAGAGCAGCCAGCTGCCGAGGCAAAGCCTGACGAGCTCGCTGCCGACACCCCGAAGGCAGATCTGGCGGCTGAAGCGCCAGCTGCCAAACCAGAGCTTGCCGACACCCCGAAAGCAGAGCTTGCTGCTGAAGCTCCCGCTGCCAACTGAGTGGCCTGTTGTAGCGGCAAAGCCTGACATGGCTGGTCAAGGCAAAGGCTCCTGGGGCAAAGGTGTTTGGGCCCAATGCCATGGAGCCTTTGGCAAAAGAGCTTCAGGCCAGGGAGGCTGCGCCCAAGGCTACGGAGCGCGTGGCAAGGGCAGTGTGGGCCACTACTATGGAGGGTTTGGGCAGGGAGGCTGGGGCTGCAGCTACGGCGTGTATGGCAAAAGTTGGGGCCAGTACTATGGAGGCTCTGGCAAGCGAAACTGGTACGGCGTGCATGGCAAGGGCAGTTGGGGCCAATACTCTGGAGGGTTTGGGCAGGGAGGCAGGGGCTGCGGCTACGGCGTGTATGGCAGCCAGTACTATGGAGGCTCTGGCAAGCGAAACTGGTACGGCGTGCATGGCAAGGGCAGTTGGGGCCAATGCTATGGAGGATGTGACAGGGCAGGGTGGGGCAGCGGCTACGGCAAGGGCAGGCGGGGCCAATACTCTGGAGGACAGGACAAGGGAGGCTGGGGCCGTGGCTACGGCGTGTGTGGCAAGGGCAGTTGGGGCAAATACTATGGCGGATGTGACAAGGGAGGCTGGGGCCACGGCTACGGCATGTATGGCAAGGGCTGTTGGGGCCAGGGCCAACCTGCAGTGGCCGGCAGTTGAGGCCAGCTGGAAAAGAGATTCTGCACAGCCGATTGTCTGAAGTTCACAGCAAGCACGGAACATGAGGCTTAAATTTTCGGCAAGAGCAAAGTAGAAGATGTCGAATTTTGCTTTGTCAGCCCCTGAACTGCAGGTGTCCATGAGTGCAGTTCTGATGCAGTGATGACATGTGCTTGCAAGCGTACTGTCCAAGCCTTGCAAATCTTCTTCTCCGGAGCAGGTGCAGCGCAGTGCCAGCCCTAAACCCTAAACCCTAAACCCTAAACCCTAAACCCTAAACCCTAAACCCTAAACCCTAAACCCTAAACCCTAAACCCTAAACCCTAAACCCTAAACCCTAAACCCTAAACCCGAAACCCTACACCCTAAACCCTAAAAAAGCATGGTGCAGCTTCGAAGCCGTGTGTACACAAAAGCAGTTCAGACTGTCTGCAGCAACCGGAGGGATGCCCAAAGAGGCTCCACCTGAGCGTAGAATTCAGATGCTTGCGTCCTAAGATGGGACGCGCGCTGGCATCAGATCGATTGCTTTCAGATGCGATTTTGCAAATGTTTTCGAGTGCTTTCAGCTATGCGTGTGAGTCGCTTGCGGTTCGGTCTACTTGGGTTAGTTTGCAACGTGCGTGTTTGTGCGACCAGGGAGCTAGCATTGAGAAAATGTGTTGAAGCGCCCGTCAGCCACAACCTTACGGAATTCGGGTGGGATGCGCTCATGACTGCTCCCGCAACAGTTCCGAGGCCCGACGTATAACTTGTTCAGCTGTTTTTTTTGGCAGGGTGTCTATCGTTTTCTGAAAACGCAATTGCCTCGCCAGAACGCTTCATCGCTAGTACTACTACATACGCTTGTCGGAGCCCTGGTGTCATATTAGCAATGTGTCCTTGTTGCATGTTGTGGCAACATGCGGCCAGGATGCAGTTTTGTGTGGAAAGATTTGTTTCGCATCCGAGGACACACGAAAGCACACGGATGCGACCTTTGATGGTTAGGCACTTGGCATCGTTCCCGTGCCGTGTTGCGACCGATGTGCTCAAGTCCTGGATGCCATGACGCCATGACAGCATGCAAGAAACCTTCCATTTATTAATTCATAGCTTTTGCTCCATCAGCTCTCTCAGAAGTCTTCGTTTGCATAAACGATTTTCGTGTTCGAAACTTGCTGAGGTCAGACGGTCCAGGAAACTCCACCTGGTAACGTTCTTGTGGTTCTTACAGGTCTCGACTGCAGAGGCGGCTGCCAAACCTGCGAGTCCAGAACTGTCAGATACTTGTTGTGCGTTCAGGCAGGTTTCCGCAGACCGGAGGCGACATGCAGCGGAGTTTTGTTTTTTTAACCACGCTGAAGCGTACTTCAGCCCACGCTGAAGCGTACTTCAGCCGCCTGGCAGGCTTTGCCGCACTGTTTGCTGCAGCGCAGCCAGCAGTCAGCACCTTGGGTCATGATGTTGAACATGGACAGATGTTGAAGCGCGACCAAACTTAGGACGCAGCGGCATGTGGACGTTCGCATGGATGCAGCCAAGCCAGGCGAGGAATGCCGGACAAACGATGGGTGTTGTACTTCATTTGCCTTTTTTGACATCGTTGTCAGGCGGAGCACACGAGGTGAAGGACTGCGCCACATGCCATTGCAATTTCGATGAATTTCGATGAACGCCCTCTCTTTGCATCAAAGCTGCTAGCCCAAACCTCGTTTTTACCAGACTTAAGGCCCCTAAGTGAAGGAGAAGCTGTCCTTGGTTCAAGCCACATCAGATGCAGCTTCCCGGCACCTTTCTCAGCTACCAGATTACTTGAGCTGGGACCAGATGTGTGTCACCTGCATGAACGCCGAGGCAGGAGTCCGGGCGCAAACTGGACCCGGACTTCTTCAGCAGCTTCAGTGACGCGCTCCTGGCATGCCTTGATCGGTGTATGCTGGGCCTGATAACCTTAGGGATTCGGTAACCTTTAACCTTTTTGGTTATGTAGAATCCTAACAGATGTAAAAGGTTTACCTTTTTGGGCTAGGGTATACAGCCCCTAAGTAACGGTGAAGGGTTCACATACATCAGTGCTGCCCAAAGCATTCCTGGTGAGAGAAGTGCCTCTGAAATATTTCTATATGGGATGGTTCCAAATCGAGTGCTTTTGTGTTGGGATCCCGGGCGTGAAACCCTAAACCCCAAACCCTAAACCCTAAACCCGACATGAAACCTTAAATATTGTTGCACGGGCTGGTCACCAATCATGAGGTACCCAACGGCAGCAGCAGACGGTACTCTACCTATGGCTTGCGCTCGAGCGTACTTGCGAAACTGCCATCTGCTCATACGATCAGGGTGAAGTTTTGCCAGCAAAGCTTTGCTGCGCTGTACCTTCAACCCGAAAGTAAAGGGTGACAAACATGGACCGCAGCCGCACCATGAAGCAGAGGCGCTGCCAAACAAATCCCAAACCCCAAACCCTAAAGTAAACCTTAAACTTGAAACCCAAAATCCTAAACCCTAAACCGTAAACGCTAAACCCTAAATCCTAAACCCTAAACCCTAAACCCTCAACCCTAAAGCGTGCCCTTGGGGTTCTCGGGCTGCCACAAAGAAGACGTCTAAAGCGCGTGGCATCCATGGCTTGCCAGGCCGAGTCCACCTTCGATGAAGACGGACGCTTCCGCACCCAAGAGGACCAGGGGGGTTTAAGGGTTTAGGGTTGCGGGTTTAGGGTTTAGTGTTTAGGGTTTAGGGTTTAGGGTTTAGGGAGCCTCCGTGCATGGAGTTCATGCGTCCCGGACTTGTGCAAGCTGACGTTCGCCGGCTCTTGCAGGCTGCAAACCCGCGCGCCGCTTCGGAAGAAATCGAGAGCATTCCTACGATCGAGCCTCCTGAATGGTGCGCCTGCCTGCGAGCATCCCCCTTGCATCCTGCCACTCTAAACCCTAAAGCCCTAAACCCTAAACCCTAAACCCTAAACCCTAAACCCCAAACCCCAAACCCCTGGCCAGGTTCCATGAAAGTGCCTCAGGCGGACCGAAGGAGGCGGGGAGACACACAGGTACACAGGTGTACAAGGCCCACATAAAGGACAGCCCCCAATGATGTCCCAGAGTGATTTGAGCTCCTCAGTCTCTTCAGTTCGTGTTTGGTGCCTGCTATTGTCCCGTCAGGCTTGGCAGACCTATGACTCAGAAACGGAGGCCAAGCCAAGCAAGGGCTTTCAAATGCTTTTGGATGCCTTTAGAAGACGTCTGATGATCTGACTTGCATTTGGGTTTGCGTGAAGGATGCGAGCTGGCGGGCGAAGGCTCCTGACTGGCAGATCAAAGAATTCGGCAGGCAGTCCCGGCATCTGTGTCAAGCAGTCCCCATCACATGTCAATCACGTGTGTAGACACACACCAGCAACATCTCAGGCTCAAGCTTTGCCAGCCATCACAAGCTTGTACATGAAGGTTGCATGGAGGGCATGTGCGTAAGAAAGGCATATGAGTGATCGGGCATGACGAGTGTCGATGAGTGTCGACCAGCCTCGACGGGTGTTGAGGGTCGTTGACGGGTTCGTGTGAAGTATCTCCGAGGCTTTCGAGGGGTTTCGTTTCTGGGGGACATTTTGCGACCTCTTTGTTGTGGCCTTTGATGGATGAGCTGGCCAGCGCGCAGAACCTTTTGAGTGAGGGTGATGCACAGGCTGCAGTGGAGTGCTTGGAACGTGTTTCCAAAAGCTCCGGTTTAGGGCTGGATGGACATTTGCTAATGGCAGAGGCCCTGTGGACACGAGCCGGACCCGGTGGCACGGAAGCTGCGCTGCCACACTACGAAGCAGCTTTGACGTTGGCAGGCTCGGACGTTTCCAAGAAGGCGACGGTGAGTCTTGGCTACGGCTTCGCCCTCCTGCAGTTGAAGCACCTGCCCCGAGCACGGCAGGAGCTCCTGAAGGCACGAAGTCTTGCTGAGGAGGACGGGAATGCGGCGGCTGCTCAGTTTGTAGACAGCTTGCTCCAAAATACGGAAAGTACGGAAGCGGCTACTCTAGATGATGCGGCGAAGGCAACATGGCTCGCGTTCGCAGGTGCCTATGCAAACGATGAACGACCTGTGCTGTTTATGCGGGGAACCATACACGAGCCACTGGATGCAGCGAGTGCTCATGGCGTTGAAAAGCTGAGAGCTTCTGGAGCCAAGTCAATGAAGGTGGTTGACTTGAGTGAGACAGGACCCGACTTACCTGGAGGCCTGCAGACGCTGGCAGATGTGGGAATCGAGCTTCCGCAGCTCTACCTGAAGGGAGCCGCCGTTGAGCACTGGATGGGACTCGAGACTGGCGAGCTCCGTCGACGGCTTGAAGACTCCGGGGTCGCCATGAAGGATCCCGACAGCGAACCCTGCCACGGCACCTTCTCTGACGGGCTTGCGGACTGGGAGGTGGCCCTTGTTGAGATGATTTCGGTGTCGGGACCTGGAGATTGGGAGGAGAAGGCCAAGGCTTTGACGAAGAAAGGGTTTGAGGATGCTCCAAAGACCGCCGGATTGCTGGAGGAGGCTTGGCAGAAGCTGGCCCCTTCCATAAAGACGAAGCTGGAAAGCCAGCCGGAGATGCCGTGCGGGCACTCGTGCAATACCTGCCCAACCAAGCACGACTGTCAGCTACACGATGCAGTGGGCCATGTCAGAGACATAGAAGACCTCATCTGAGTTCAGCACAGTTTTCGCGAGCCGGCGCCGGCTGGAAACGGCGCATGCGTGACATTTTTGCCACATCTGGCACATGTCCCCGAACTGCAACAGAGAGCAAGTAGGACCCTCAGCATGCTCAGCGCATGTCAGCAGCGCGAGATCACGAGGATTGAGCAGGGCTGGGCTCCTGTCGAGTCCAGGGAGTGGCATGCTCAGCTGCTCAGCGGGTGGTGCGGGGGTGTCGGCTTTCAGCTCATGTGCGTGTCGCCACTTGAGGCGGGGTAATGCAGCCAGCATCCGAGCTTACAGCAAGCCTTGCTGTTCAAAGGCTTTATGTCTCCCTCCCTCCCTTTCAGCACCACATTCTGAGGACCGTGAAGACGGGAAGGAGCCGAGGGCAGCTGGTCCTTTGCTTGGGCAAACCATTCTCTCAGCTTCTGAGGAGGCTGCCTGGTTCGACACCGGCACGGACCAGTACGACTTGTTCGGCCGCCCCAGGCCGGCTCTCTTCCTGACAAGTGTTTGTTTGAGAACCTACAACGCCCCTACGCATGCGGTAAGAAGAGGAAGATAGAGGAAGATTTGTCAGGGCGCCGACCCCCGATTCCCCCAAGTTCTACGTCGAGTGGAGCAAGGTCAGCAGGCCGGGGTAATTACTTGGGCCTCGTGCCTGTGCTTCTTCACAACCCCAGATAGAACCCATGATGCCTCCTGCCTCATGAGCCCATCATAAATTATATGTAAGATTATGTAATCATATGAATCATAAGTCATAAGTTCCGTAAGCCTCCAAGTATACCGTACCCCCACCCCCCCCAAAAAAAGAGGCCAACTACTGTACCCCCGGTCTCCGAGGACTGCCGAGTGGAGTTGCGGCCCCCCGGGCTGCGTCGCCGACGCGTCCCTGAAGGCGGGGAGTGCAAAGCAAGGGGCCACGGTTTGCTTATATCTGGGTTCCACGTGGGTACCCCGTCTTGGGTTCCTGTAGTAAGGGCTGCAGCATTTTGGGGGTAGATCATGAGATCCTGTTTTGGGAAATGCCCATGTCATGATTTGATGATTTGATGACTTGCTTCTTCTGTGGCAGGTATTCGAGAATGCCTCCGAGATGGAGTACAAAATGCAACGAGCTCAATCGGCGGTTGCTGTCGAATTATGATTCCTTTTCTTCCCCTCTTTGATAAGTGCACTAATTTGGGCGGGGTTCCCTTTAAGGGAATTCTATTCTTTTCGGGGTAGACAAGGGTACCCCCTATTTTGGGAAATACTCATAAGTGCTCTGTGTTCTCAATTTCTGCTGTGTTCTCACTGCTCCCAAAGGTGCCTGTTGTCGGTCTCCGTGCATGCCACGGACTTCGACGACACGTCGCCTGGCGCAGCAAGATCGGAGGTTTAGGGGGTTTAGGGGGTTTGGGGGGTTTAGGGGGTTTGGGGGGTTTAGGGGGTTTAGGGGGTTTAGGGGGTTTATGTCTAGCAGCAAATCGCAGCGTAGCAGCTCGATTCCTAGCAACTGATCCGAAACAGCCAAAGCACAGAGAGGTACGGCCGGGAGAAGATTGAGTGGATCCTGATCAACGACAAGGAGGCGCAAAAGTGCAGAACCCCAAACTGCGCGCTTGCGCGCCGTGGATGCGCTTGGGGGTCGTTGCGAGAGCGCTGCAGGCTCTTCGCGACTTCTCGCCACAAGCACCCAAGCCCAAGGGTGACTCCGCTGTGATTTCAGCCATGAGCTGCAGCTTGAATCCCTCCTTAAACTCCCTTGGCCTTGTTTCTAAACCACGCAGGCTGCGAGACAGACGACAACCCGGCAGCATTGCATGGAACGACTGTCACCGAGCAGCAGTTGTCCAATGTCTCCTTGTTGGCTACACATGCCGAGCCTGTCCGCAGCTCAGACGGCGATGGAACTAGTGCCGAGTTGCGGCGTGGGCATCGCCAAGATTGCAGGATTCGAAAAAGAGCCATGCATCCAAACAAGCTGGCACGAAAGAGACGGCCCCTGATGCCAAGTCTGTATGCAGCTCAGATGGCGGTGGAGTTAGTTCCAAATTGCGGGTGTGACAGCGCCGAGCTTGCAGGATTCGACATCCAAGCAAGCTGGCAAGAAAGAGACAGCACCTGAGGCCAAGTCTGTACGCAGCTCAGATGGCGACGGAATTCGTGATTGGTGCCAAATTGTGGCTCGGACCTCGAGCTTGCAGGATTCCAAGAAGGACCATGCGTCCAAGCAAGCTGGCACGAAAGCTTCGGCGCCTGTCAGCGGTGGCGTGGAGCTTAAGTCAGCGTGAGGCATCCAAGACACTCCACCTACATCTTGACTAGGCAGGACCAATGCAAGCCTACTCGATGTGCCTCTTTACCCGTGCCTCGGATGAAGTGGCCCTTCCAGATTGGATGCCAGTGTACACCTTCCGCGCTGAGCCTTGTTCAATGAGTCAGGTGCATCCGTGATCTGCCGCTCGAGGTGCCCACGCTGAAATTTTGTGGCCTAGCGACCTGAGAACTTCACTGCTAGAATCCTGCCAGGGGCTGATTGATCAGAATGGCGAGCTCCGAATCTCTGGTCATGGCCTTTTGAACTCGAGCCTGGACGAGCACTGAGCTTTCGGGCAGTGTGCCTGTTGAGGCAAGATCTCGCCGTCAGTAGACGAGTGCCCCGTGAATGGCAACCATCTGAGGCATGGCGTTAGGTGCCGAACCAACCCCAGAATAGGGGTACCCCAAAATATACCCCAATATACTAGAATCCTTTTCAAAGAGCCCCAAAAAGGGTACCCCTCCCTGTTTTTGGAAACCCCCATTTTCCTGCCCCCCCTGGCAGTGGCGTCGTCTCCGTCACTTGCTTCGCACGGCCCATCGTGACGCTGCCCCCGACCACCACGACGACCACAGCCCACTGCCAAGCTGCTACCGTATACTGTGGTACATGATAGGTTTAGGGTTTAGGGTTTAGGGTTTAGGGTTTAGGGTGGAGTCATGAGCCCATATGAGTCCTGTTCTGTGCATCTGTTCTGTGCAGGGTACGGTCACCACCACAACGGTGCACGACTTCCCTGTGCAAGACTCGAAGCACTTCTGGTGTGAGGCAGGCTGTGCCCTTGCTTTCCCTGGGCTTTTCCTGGGCCCATCTTTGTGTGCGTGCGCAGGAGCCGGGCTGCACAGCGACCACAATCCTGATGCTGGACATCTTCAACATGACGTCCCGAAAGTGCACGTTGACCGTAAGGCACCTGGCCCTTGGGGTTGCCAGTGAGTTGCGGGAAAATCGCGTGAGGTGCAGGGGAGCAGAGCGATGTCAGCTCGGCAGGATCAACCAGACCGACTTTGACGAAAACGACGGCACCACCGAGCGCCTGGAGTGGATCAAGGTGAGTGAAGTGAATACTAGTGAATGGTAAATGGTATGTGTTGGACTCTTGTTTTGTTTTTCTTTTTTGAATGCACGCGTATGGCGTATGCCAAGACAGGTCGGCGGATCGAATGTTACGGGAAACCTGAAGCCGGGCAAGAATCCATGCCGAGAGG